>ML797480.1:86515-101042 GCA_009831015.1 Picea engelmannii
TACTTCTTTAAGTACAACCTATTTTTGGTTTTACTCAAAGGGATACCATCGTAGTCTACTAACTCGTAAGATCCTTTCTCCAAAACTCGTCTAACGATATAAGGACCTCGCCATATAGCTTCAAATTTTCCAGCACCTAGCATATCTCGATCTTGTTTGTAAAGGAGAACCAGATCACCTTCGGATAAAACGTGAGGCTTGACATGTTTGTCGTATTGGTATTTGACGTGTTTCTTTGGGATTTTATGACTAGGGAGGCGTCGCAACAAGTTTCATCTAATCGCATGAGATACAACAGACATTCTTCTTTGGCAGAAGTGTTTGGGAGGAGTTCGACGGCTAGTTTTAGGGAGGGTATCTCACATTCAATTGGCAGGATGGCTTCTAGACCATAGACTAACCGGAATGGTGTAAACCTGGTAGAAGAATTAACGGATGTCTAGTAAGCCCACAATGCTGAAAACAACATCATGTGCCAACTCATTTTGTGAATCCCTATCAGTCGTCCAAGCATGGTAATGAGGACTTTGTTAATTGCTTCGACTTGGTCGTTGGCTTGTGGGTAATAGGGTATTGAGTTTTCATGGCGAAGACCCAACTTTTCAGTGAGTTTGGACATCATGAAGTTTCTAAAGTGACTACCGTGATCAGTGACGATAGCCCGAGGAACACCAAAATGAGCTATGATGTGATTGAATATGAATAATGATGTGGTCTTTCCGGTGTTGTCAAATGTCTGCATCGCCTTGGCCCATTTCGTAAAATAGTCTACAGCTACAATAATGTATCCATGCCCCCCGACCAAGTGAGGGTGACATGTCATGAAATCGATACCCCATTTCACAAAAGGATCGACGGAGACTACAGGGTGAAGAGGAGCAGGATGTGACCGTATTTTATGGTTGTAGGTTTGGCAAGTGTGGCATTTTTGGACGGAAATTATACAATCGTTAAATAAGGAAGGCCAAAAATACCTTCTCATAAGATATTCTAGGCAGTAGCATACCCATACATATGACCACCACAAGCTCCAGAATGGCAGTCATTTAGGGATTTCTTGGCTTCATCAAATGTGAGGCAGCGTCGAAAAACTAAGTCAATCCCACGACAATAAAGAGTATCATTGAGGATAATATACTGATGGGCTTGGTAGCGTATTCGATGGCGGTCAGTACTAGAAAAATTGGGCCGAAAATTTTGGGTTTGGAGATATATGATGATATCCCCATACCAAAGATCATCGGAACTAATCAGGAAAATGGATTCATCAAGTAATGAATTGACTGCTACATTTTCCGTCTTAGAGTAGGGAAAGTCGCATATCAACTCAACAAACACTAAGGATTTCTTGGACTTAGCACGTTTGAATTCTAAGTCAAACTCCCGGATTATCACGATCCATTTGGAGTATTTTCTCCCTAGCAGTTGACGTGTGAGAATGTGTTGCATAGGGTTGTAGTTAGAAATTACCGTAGTCTTGCGAGAGAGGATATAGTGCCGGAAATGTTGAACTACTTGGACGACTGCCAAGGCCAGTTTTTCAACATGTAAATACTTGGTTTTGGTAGGCGTTAGAATTCGACTCAAGTAATATATGACATGTTCATCATGAGAATCATCCTCCTAGACGAGAACCATAGCAATGGTGTAATCCGAGGCTGCAAGGTAGAGGAAATAATCGTGATTGTAATCAGGTGGGAAGAGAAGTGGAGTACGTGTCAGGGATAGTTTCAAAGATTCAAAAGCTTTGTTGGCAGTGGTATCCCATACAAACTCAGACCCCTTTTTTAGTAGTCACGTAAATCCAAGAGTTAGCTCGGCATAATTCGGGATGAAACAACGAAGAAAGTTTTCTTTCCCTTGCAAACTTTGTAACTGGTGAAGTGAAGAAGGAGGAGGGAGATTGAGAATCACCTCGACCTTCAAAATATCTACCCTGATCCCTTGACATGAAACAATAAATCCTAGAATTCGGTCGAATTCTACACATAAAACGCATTTGTGAGGATTCAAGTGTATATGGTAAAACTGACATCGAAGGAAAATGGCTTGGAGGTGTATTGGATGATCTACACGGTGCATGGAATGAGCGGGTAAGTCATCAAGATATGGCTGCACGATGTTCTTGATATCATGGAAGGCGTAAGACATAGCGCGTTGAACAGTTGCGCCAGTGTTTTTTAGACTAAAAGGAATTTTTCGATAGGCAAAAGTGCCCCAAGGACAAATAAAATCGGTTTTGTGTTGGTCCACGGGAACGATATTGATTTGATTATATCTGGAGAAACCATCCATCAGAGAGAATATTTCACTTCTGGCACAATCGTCGACAATCTGGTCAACGAAGGGGGTAGGAAAGTTGTCTTTGGGACATGCTTTGTTAATATCCCTATAATCAACACACACACAGATTGTGCCTTGTTTCTTGTTGATCGGGACAAGATTGGAAACCCATTCAGTGAGAGCCACCGATTAAATAAAGTTGGCTTTGATAAGTTTCTTGAATTCAAGCTTGATAGCGGTCTCTTTACGTGGGTGGACTGGACAAAGGCATTGCCGGACGGGTTTAGCATCTAGGTATGTCTTGATCTCATGTATCATAATGTCGGGTTCAATACCCGACATTTCTTCATAGATCTAGGCAAAGACGTCACAAAATTCTTTGAAAAGCGACTTGTAGGTGACAATTTCGTCAGGGGAACACGAAGCTCCGATATGCACATTTTCAGCAATTCCAGGTTTTATGGATATGTCGAGGGGGATGGTGGGTGAGACATTACTTAAGTTCCCTTCGGAAAACACATCGTGTGTAGACTCAGGAATGGTAGAAATGACGACAACGGTCGATGGGGTCAATATCCATTGGTAGCTCTCAATGGTGTGTTGTTCCAGGAAGAGGATGGAACGATGATGTACATCATCCCAGGGGGTGTCTTCCATAACAGACATAATCATCTCGTCCATGGGAAAAATGATGCGGAAAATATCTGGAGATAAATCACCAAGAGAGGGGGTATAAGGGGTTTCCAATTGAATGACCTAATAGGCAGATTCGACTAGACTCAAAGGCATTTCGTCACCGTAAAGAAGATGATCGTCGGGGTTGGGTACCAGCCATGGGTCATGAGACATAGGGGTTCTGTGAATAGAGGTGGAGATCATGTTGATCGAGGTGACAGAAAAATGTGGAACATTAGGTGGTGGGATGGGGAAGGTACCCATTAACAAGGAGTCTTTAAGAAGACCCACATCGACGTTCTCGTATCCGGGGGGGTTTGGCAATGAACGGTATTTTGTCGATATGTGCATCCAATTTAAAGAAGGCTAATTGGTTGATGATAATTACCTTTCCTTGATGTGGGAAATTCATGACATCAAAAAGAATCGACACAAATGCATGCATGCAGTCAATCCAGCTATGGCCAAGTAGAAGGTTGTAATCGAGAGGAGCGTCAAAGACTTTCACTTCAACTTGGACCGTTTTGCCTTCTAACATAATCAACAATGAAGGGCTTAAAACCAGAGCCATTAAAGGGTGTTGTGGGATTCAGTCAAAGGAGGAGAGTCGATGGCTTTCCAACAGGTAATAGACATGACACATGTCGAGGCACCCTCGTCGATAACTGTTCTACAAATGTTTTTGTTGGAGACAATAACTTGTATTTGGAATGCGAGTTGAGGGGGTAACCTTGGAATGTGATCTTCTAAATAAAAAATTATTAAATTATCCGTAGGGTCGATTCCACCGATATCTTTCAACAGTGCCTTATGTTGTATAGGGAAACTTTGAAGGACTTTGGGCTGACATTGCAGATGGTGCTTGGGCCAGATCTTCAACAATGTTGTAGTTCTAGGCAGCACGAGCATGAGGATTGAAAACCAATTTCTGAACGACGCCCTTTGGAGGAGGGCAAAGAACTGTGTCGAGGCTTGCTCATTCGGGATGAAGAGGACCGTTGGTAGGTGGAGTCGTGGGAGATGGTTGGACCAATGAAGGAGGTATAGCATCAACCTTCTCCTTGGAGGAAGAATAATCTTTGGCTCGAGTGGTAAGTGTGATGTCATTCTTCTTTGAACCACCTATACACATTAAGACATAGGATGTATTGGAGGGGGAAGGTTGGTCATGAATGACTAATTGGGCCTGTTGTTGAGAAGGGAAGGGTTGTAAAAATACGGCTAGAGTGGGTGGTTTCGTGGTCCCTTGAAGGAACTTAGTAACCTCGGCTTGTCATGGACAATCCTTAGTGTAATGATCATCACCACAAATAAGACAAGGGTATCGGGGTTTGCACTTATCCCTATCATCAATAAGTGGTGTTTTGGTTCTCTCTGCTTGCAAATTATTTTTGGCATCCTTATTCTTACCCTTTCCCTTTCTGGATTTGTTTTTACTGGCGGGGGTAGATTGAACAACATTCACCTTAGAAGTCTTGCCGGTGGGAGGGGTAGGAGACGGAGCATTTTGAACATTATAAGAAATGGGTTTGGGGTTGTTGCCAATTTTGTTATCGAACTAATCGGTAGGTGTGGACACTAACAGATCTCCTTAGATCTACCTGGATCTAGAACAAAACAGGATAGGACATGACTATTTCCCTAAGTTGTAATCATTGAATCTACTAATAGGAAGGAATAAGTGACATACCTTTATATCTCTTCCCTAGGTCTCTATTGTTCCCACTCCGCTCCAATGCTCTCGTGAAGTCAAGTCCAAGACAACACAAACCAACCAAAGTGAAGATAGCAAAGTATATTCAACATCAACTTATGCATATGATCAAGGAATTACACAATAAAGAAAGGAGAGATGGTTACATGGATGAGGATGATCCCATCAAATATGAGAAGTCAATATAATGGAAACCATGTGAATGCCAACTCATTTTCTAGAAGATTCCCTTCTAGAACCCTTGAGACCTCTTCTCCTTTCCAAGCTTAAAAATAGGTTTTCACCCTATGTATGGAGCAGAGTACAAGAAGTTCGCATCCTAAGTGTGGGTGGCCTGTGAGAATGATGGATTCTCACAACCTAGGCCATAGGAAACCTACGAACTCATCTTAAAAATATGTTTTTGGAAGGAGACAAGAACCACTTTTCTCAGGAAAAAAGTCCTTGTTGGGAGCCTGAATACATCACTATTGAGACATCACCAAAGTGACCAAAATCATGTGTAACAGTTCTTTAGGAAGTGAATCCAAGTTTTTCGGGAGTGATCATCTATGAAGAGTACATAGTACAAGTACACATTCAGATATGCAACTGGCATTGGTCCACATACATCTGAATGTATCAAGTCCAAGATTTCCTTAGATCTATTGTCACTGCTTGAGAAGGATCCTTTAACATTTTTTCCAAGAGAAAAACCTTTGCAAACACCTTTATGTTGAATTTGTATCTCTGGAAGACCTGTTACCATTTTCCCTAGATCTAGGAGAGATCTATAATGAATGTGAGAAAGTCTTCTATGCCATAGCTCACACAAGATGATAGTGTCATGTAGCAGGGCCTAGACTAGTCTAATGGTTAATCTGTACAAGTTGTTTTCTCAGAAACCAATTACCTTGGCAGAATTTATATGTGATTCTTTGTGCCATGCAAGAACTCTTACTTCTAAAAAGGTAACCTTGTACCCTTTGTCTTCCAAAGAAGAAATGGAGATAAGGTTCCTCTTCATTCCAGGTACATATAATACTTCTTTTAATTGAATATGCATATCTGAATCTAGTTGGAAGGTAGAATTTCCAACCCCTTTCACATTATATCCGGCATCATCTCCAAGGACAACATGTAGATGTGTCTCTTTCTCAATAAAATTTGTTAGGTGATCTCTAGAACCGGTTATGTGCCTACATGCACCACTGTCAATTAACCAAGTATTATCATTGGTAGGGACCATACCTGAGATTTTTGAGATTTTTATGTCTTCATCTCCTTGAGGTCTTGACTTACAGGAACTAATTTTTCTTGAACCATCACACTTGTCTTCCATAATGATTATGTTCATCATAATTTTGGATTCTTCACAAACCCTTGCCAACTAGGCTAGAAAACCTAATGACTAGGCTAGGCTAGCACTTTTAGGTTTTGTTGGACTTACGACTGCCAACAATAATCCTTTGATAGATAGCATAACATTGGTAAGATGAATATCTCCTTCAAAGAGTTGCAAAATCCCTAATTCTAAATTTTCTACGGAAATTAGCAAAACCCTCGAAACCCTAGGGGCAAAAAGTCAAAATGCTCGGAATTGCAATATGAAGCTTGTTGTAGGTGTGCTGAAGGTGGTTGTACACACCTATGCTCTTTGTATCCCCAACTTCCAAGTGCCAAGTGATGAAACTTCTCAGAAAGGTAGGCCGTATGTAATTTATGGAAACCCTAGGAGTTTCGTACGATTTTGCACGAGAGAGAAGATGGTTGAAAATTGTTTGTGCAATGAGTTCTTGAAGACCTAGGATCTGAAACCATGTCTATTTTTCAATAAGAAAGGCTTAATCATGAATTTCATTCCATTTTATCATTTTACTTAAACCATAAACAATTTGTAGCAGCAACCAAGATCACAAGAAGAAACACCATGCACAAGTACACAAGTATTCTGGGAAACCCTTCTCAAAAAGGGAAGAAAACCCTTATTATTCAAGAGAAATACCTCCACCACAATAAAAACCTAGCACACAAAAGGGTGCTCACAAACCCTAGAAGACTAGTGCTCAAGAGAGGTGCACACTTTTCGCAATAAGAAGTACTTGCTGAAATTTCCAAACTCACACTTGTGATATGATTCCTCAATGGGGAATTTACCTTTACTTATATTAGACTGGACCTGTCAACAATAGTGTTTATTGGCACAAAAATGTTGACCTCAATAACTTATAATATAATTAATAATTACCATATTAATTATCTTTTACCTTAAGGTGGGGCCAACCTGTACCCTTTACATAACAATTAGGGTTACGGGTAAGTCTAACTCTTGAAACAATATAGCAAGGGATATTATACACCCACTAGTGCTCAACCACAAGGGGAAAATCCATTTGTTCTCAGCCATAAGGATGTCTCTCTATCTCATTGTGTCTCATAGGAGAACCACACTCACTAGTGCTCAGCCACTAGGATCACGTTCACCTGTGCTCATCCATAGGCACATCCAACTCAACAGATCTTCTTTCTCACTGCATTACACAGGAGGGTCATCTGAATTTCATCATCTCAACTCTCTTCTCAGAGGAGTAAAATACATCATTTCATTTCTATCTTAGAACGATGCACCCAAATCATGGGTTTTCACATATTCACCTGTGCTCAGCCACAAACATGTCCCACTCGGAAGATCTTCTTTCTCACTGTGTTACAAAAGAGAATCATCTAGAGTATCATCTCAACTCTCTACAAGGAGGAGGCTAGGACAATGTTCCATTTCTGTCTTAGATAGGAACCACACACCCAATGCAGGGGAACTCTCTTAGGTCTCTGTCCTAGAGGATGTCTCACACAGCTATAATCATCAACAACAAGTACACACCCATTCAATGGTGTGTACAAGCCATAGATGGTGGTTGAGAAACATGTCAATAAAAAGAGAAAAAGAACGGGTCAAAATACAACTCGTCATCGCACTGACCTCTTAAAATTAGATGATGTTGGAATACTTGTTTATGACTTCAATTTGACAAAGAGAGGAACTCTTCGCTCCAAGAAAACAAATATTATCAAGAGGTTGTTTCCACAAGAAATAAATGCAAGATGGGAGTCTGTTGAACCTAGTTGTAGATCTAAAAGGAATTTGACATCTGAAATGTTGGGCATGCATGTAGACTCAAATGGTGCATTCATCGACAATAGAGAAGATTATGGATCATCTACATCTTCATCCAATCATTCATCTAAAGACAATGTAGACTCTGTTGGTATTTCAGAAACTATGGGTCAAACTAAATAAGTGTGAAACATTTTATGTATTTTTTATCCATATGATGTTTGTATGGTAACTAGAAATGAGCATTGAACTTAGATATGATCTTACATGAAGTTATGAATCTTTTTTATGTTTTATGAATTATATGTTTTGATTATGGATAATATAATAAAATTTCTTAGCTCATATGTTTTGAAAATGGACACTATAACATTACTTTTAAGAAATAATTTATGTTTCATTCAATGTAGCTTGTATTTACCTTTTTATTATTAAAAGTAAAAAAATTATTCAAAAGTGACATTGAATTTTTAAAGTATATTGTGATATTTTGATGGAATTTTGTATTACCTTGTGCTTTGAGTGATAATAAGATTTAAAAAGGTAAACATTTAAGGGTTTATTTTATGATTTTGTTTACAGTAATGATGAGTTCATTTACCACTTTATAAAAATGTGTAATTTTCATACCCCAATTTTAGAATGGGTGTTATGGGTAGCAGTACTTTTCAATTTGCTGGTTGATTTTGAGGTTTTGGTTTTAATCATACCAAGTGCTAAGAATACGATTTCAAATTATCTAAAATTTTAATGTTTTGAAAAAAACAAAATTCATAAACGTTTTTTTTTTAGGTGTTATTTTAAGGTTTTTTTGAGCTATTGTCTAAGTTTTGAAGGCCATGTTTGTAAAATATTGAAATTTTGACCCCGTTTAAAAGAAATGGTGCTGCTAGTAGCACCACTTTTTGATTTGGGGGTTGATTTTGAAGTTTTTTATGAAAAAATATGGGTTTTTTGGGCCAACGTTCTCGTTTTGAGGTCACAATTCTCATTAATTTGGTAACTTTATTCACTTTGGAGTTCATCCATTCGGTACTTCCTATCAATCATGACATGACATAAATAATACAATCTCCTTGACATGACATTAATGATACAACTCATCCATTTGGTTCATCCTATGATATCGACCTTGACATCAATGACAACACGTCACTATGACATCAACCCTTTTACATCAATGAAAACATAATCAATAACATCAATGATACAATTTCCTTTGATATCAACCTTGACATCAATGAAAACACATCAATCCATCCATGACATGAAAACACATCACTATGAAACCACTTGACATCAATGGAAACATAGTCTGAAAATATCCCCCTTTGGCATTGATGGAAACACCATCATTGATGTCAACACTTAGACATGGAAATCATCATGCTTCCCATGTGATCATCACCCCTCATCAATGTTTTTGTTTCTCCCCCTTTGACATCAAGGGAAAATGGTATATCTCTCATTGGGGATTCTCCCACTAATTGAACTGTCATGTGGGTTTCTCTCCATGAATCTGATGAATCTCTTCCCCTTTCAAAAAGGATATGACTCTAATGCAATGTTGATGGCATGGCTACCAATTCTCCATCTATGATAATCTCTATCATCTCTCCTCCTGGAATGACACATCTGTAATAAATCATGAGAAAATAATAAATCCCCATATGGGTATGTCTCCCCATGTATTCTCTGCAAGATGTTGGGTAATCATTTTGATCAATATGCTACCACTGTAATATGCTTTTGTTTTGGATGTTGTTTCTCTACCAGAAAACTTATCAACTTCTCAATAGTACTGCATCAAGAAAACAATCATCCTTGGACCTGTCCATGCATCATACAATGATCCATCAATCTATACATGTACCATCAACAAGTGCATCAACCATGCACCAAACCTATATCACCAACTAGTGCAATAACCATGCACCAAACCTATATCACAAACTAGTGCATTAACCATGCACCAAACCAACCTACCACTACTATCTCATCAACCAAATAAGATATATTCACCAATATCAATCACCAAAAAAACTCTCACCCATATTCACAATATCACCAAGATGTGCATCAACCAAGACTACTCACAAACATCAACAAGATGCACCAAGTCATATATGCCACATCACCCATAAATCATGTGTCACCAACACTACTAGCAAGTGCCTCTAACAATGTACCAAGTATTTACCAATCATGCATCATCAAGCTATCACTCATCAAGATGTATCAATATCACCATGAAATGTGCCAACCATGCACATCAACCATGTACATCAACAATGTACATATCATATTCCATAAAATGTATCTCAACCATATGCCAAGAATATGTGCTAGATGTGTACCAAGCATATATATAGATCACCAACAAATGCCACATACAAATGTACCAATAATATCACCAACCATACAACATGCCAACCATGTACCTCATATAAGTGTCATATCACTCATGATATGCCTCAACCAACTACCATGAATTATGTGCTAATGTATCCAAGATATGTGGCACCAAGATATCTCAATAAGTAGACCTCAATCAACATGCATCACAACTAGTGTCTCAAACATATACAATATCACTAAAGATAACCCTCAAGTATATGCCAATGTTACAAAGAGGTGCATCAACCTACAACCATCACCAATATCATCAAGATGTACCATACCATACACCTTTTGTATATGCCAACTTATCAAATAAGTGTCTTATTCATGTACCCAACATGTCCATCAACCAAGTGTCAAGATATTCAACAAGTAGGCCTCTAACAATACATCACACTATCATCAATCCTTACATAAAACCATATGCCAAAAATTCACCAACAATATTTCCCAATATGTATCTTCAATCATGAACTAACAATATACCAAGATCATCAAACAAATTCTTCTCACAATATACCTCAAGATATATCCATAGATCTCACATATGTACCAACCATGTACTACAATAGATCTGCCTCAAAAGCATTCACTACAACAAGTATAATGTAGTAATAACACCTCTAAACATATACCAAGTATGTCCCTCAATAGATTAATGATATACCTTTATCTAGTATCACATCACCCATGATGTGCTTCATAAACAATGTGTCATAGCCTTACTGATAAAACACATAACATAAATAGCATTGTATCTTAACAGAAATGCTTCAATCCACACACTAGGGTTAGTACCATGCATCCAAAATAAGAAACAAGCATATTCTCCAAAACTCAACCATATATCATCACCATACATTCATCAAAACTACATACAAGCAAACATTTATTCATGAAAACCTGAGATATATTATCTGAGACCCTGCATAGATTGTCTTGCACCATCAAACCATACTACAAATCATCTGTACAACCCCATTTCTAAGGGATTTACCTCATGGATGTGAATTCACTGCATACATCTTGAATATGTACGCGACTATTATTCATATAGAGCACGTATATACACAACTGTTACCAAAGTCTCCTGTGTATGCCTCAGAAAATGTAAGGCTTTCCTCATACTTTATGTCTTCATTCATGTCTTGTTGTTCAATCTTCTTCATCCACTTTTGAAAGTGTCTTGGTTTCCCAGCACTGGATTTCTGAGCTTTGATCCTTTCAACATTGTATTCCTTTCAAGTTTCATGTGTTCCTCTTTCCATATTAAATGAAGCACTCCTCATTGATTGTCTCCTTGAATTCCAACAATCCTAAGATTTTTGGCCAAACCCATTGTAGTTGTAACATCTCATGGTGTGATAATGTGCAGCAATGTGTCCGACAAGATTACATCTCCAACATCTTAAGATGTTGTTGAATCTTCCAACATCTCTCCTTGCATAATGTCTACAATTCAAATCCTAGTGACCATAATCATTACATGAGAAATAATGACCATTGAAAACATTTTCATACTTATGATTTTGTGTTAACCTTGAAGGTGTCTCTCTTCTGAATTTTCTTTTGAGGTGTAGGAATTGTTTCTTGGTGTCTTCCTTGCTCTAATATTCTAATGATTTTATTGCTTTGAGCTGGTGCTTGACTTGCAACTTTACTTTCACCCTTTTAAGATGAGGGGCCTACATCATGCTTCTTAGAAGAGCCAACTTCAAAGTGTGTAGCTTCCTTGTCGTATCTAAGACTAGATTTATCATCTTGTGATCTTTGACTATCCAGTATTTCATCCAAGATTGTTGAGTTGTTCATGAACTTGATATGAGTGTTTTAGTTCTCAACTTTCCTTATGAGATCAACTAGTTCTGCTTCCATCTTATGGCATGATTCTTCCTTTTCATTTACCCGATTCTTCAATAGTTATTCTATCATTTTTTATTCTTCAAGTTGGGTCTTCAAATTGACAATGATTTCACGTGTTTCTTCATCTACCTTCTTCTTTTCTTCTGCTTGACTAATTATATCAATCTTTAGTCTCTTGATCTCTTCTTATTTTTCTTCTAATTGAGTCTTTTTACTTTCTTCTTGTTTCTTGAGGATTTGTTTAAGTGTCATGGTAAGCCTTTGGTACTTTTCTAGGGCTTTCTTAGTGTATTTTTCAAGATACTCAAAAGAAACTGAACCAAATATTATTTCCATGCTAACTTATTCTAAATCATTTATAATTTTACCTTTAAGCTTCAACAAATGTTACTATTCATATATAAGATAATTGTTAGTTGATTCTACACAAACTTCTTCTATTTCAACTAGATATTCTTCTTTATTTACAAGAGAACATTCACCATCATCACCCTTATAATTATTGCAATCAAAAGATTTTGGAGAGTCTTTACCTTCATTGTTCTTGATGGAATTATCTTATGTGTCTTGTCTTTTGTCTTGATAGACCTTCTCTAACTTCAGCCATATCTCCTTGGCAGAGGAATGATGTCCTATGCTTTCTTTGACAAAACATGGGAGTCCATTTAATATGGTCTTGAGTGCCACTGCATTTTTCTTCTTTGCTTCTTTTTGGGCTGCAAATTTTGACTGATTCTTCAAGGGAACTGATCCACCAACAACTGTGTTCCAAACATCTGCTCCTTTTTCCTTCAAATACCCTTTCATTTATATTCTTCATGTCGAGTAATCTGCCTCAACAAAGAAGGGAGCTTCATTTGCATGTTCATCCATTTGTGTGTCCATGGATCTCCTTCAAGCTTGTAAAGCTTATAGTGAAGGCATGGCTCTAATATCAATTGTTGGAAACATTGACCAATCTGAGAGGGGGGTGAATCAATGTATGGCTCTTACTAGAACTCTTTCAAAACTTAGTTAGCAATCACTCCAAACATCATTATTCATTACTTCCATTCACAATTGTGTAAACATATATCAACAACATACATCAACTATAAAGAGGCATCATCACAATGAACACAATGAGCACAAGATATATGTTTAAGAGTTTTGTATTATATGAGACTACAATCTCTAGGGTTTATCAACACCAACTGAAAAGAACACCAACTAAAAAGAGCACCAACTCCAATAGAGGACCAACTCTCAATACAAGACCCAACTTGCATATCTCAACACCAATTGAGATGTGAGGAATACAACCCTTAAGTACAGTACAAAACTTGTAGATAGAAAATAATATGTCAATAGATACACGATCTATCTATACTGCGACACATGTATGTACATGACCTATCTATACTACAACACATGTATGTACACTACCTCCTCCACTCTAAGCCTATGTACACCCTCATAAAACTAGTGAATCCATTCTTTTACACCTATGAAACTTTCCTACCTCGGTCACATCCACCAATAACCTGTCACTGCATCTAACTTGTCACTGCAACCAACCTATGTCATGCACACATCATCATACATATCCCTCAACCAAGTACAAGTATCTGAAGGGTGTGGGCTATAAGAACCATATCAAAATTGCACCCTACATGCGAGTGTTTCTCACTTAATCAACCACCCAACATATACCATATCTATATCTCACAACAACCATACCAAGAATGCTTCAAGCATTCATCATACCATAAGCATTCATGATCATTAAAAACAATCATGCAACCATACCAGAACTTTTGTTGATGATCTGAACCTATAGAATGTTGATTTGGAACTTGCTTCAGACTTCAAGGACCTGACACCAACGTCAACTCAATTCTTCATGACCCTTTTAGTTGTACACACCATGCACTTCTTCATCCTATGTATGTACACTACCTTAGGCACAACAACCCACATATGTACGATACCTCCTTCACTGCAACCCATGTAAGATTCAAAAACTAGGGTTTTTCTGAAGCTCTGAAACTTTCATCATCAACCTTCCTTGCCACCTTAGACTTGCGAAAATTTTGATGCATCCATGAGTATCTGTAATGAACCTTTCACCAAATTTTAGATATTTAATGTGCTCAAAGATAATTCACATAGGAGACCCTTTCTCTCTTATTTATACTCTCCAACTAACTTCCTATGGGGGTTATCTTCTAACCAACCTCCTTCTTTTAGGACTAACCCACTTCTAACCACTTTTTCCACTCACAACCACTTTTTCCACAAATAGTAAATTCACCACTTCTAGTTGCAACTAATTTATTTTTAGTTATTTCTGTTTGTAACAACTTAACCCATGATTAACTCCTAGTTTCACCTGCTTTGACTATTCAACTTCTTCTAGGAGCTTCTAGAATAATTTGACTTCTTTGACCTTCTAAGGGCTTCTAGATAACTCATGTTAAGAACCAAACATCAATATAGCATGGAAAAACCTCAGGAAA
>ML797480.1:116487-133160 GCA_009831015.1 Picea engelmannii
GGATGTGGGGTGAGGGAGAAGGTTTGCATGAGGGAGTGAGAAAAGTTGTGAGGGGGTAGCTCTGCATGAGTGTAGGTATAAAGAGAGGAGTGAGGGGAAAATGGTTAAGTGTGGGTGAGTGGGAGAGGGAGTAAGGGAGTGTGGTGTGGGGTAAGGGCATGTGGAGGTTAGGTGGGGAAGAAAGGAGTGTAGGTCCACAAGTCTTTAGAAATAGTTAAGTATGGGGAAAGGAGGTAAGAGGAGAGAAGAGGGGAGGGGAGGGAGAGAGGGAGGTAGGTAGGTAGATAGGTCGGTATAAAGAGTGATATTAGATAAGTAAGGGGATGTGAGAGGAAAATGAGATGAAACACGATATGCAAAGAAGTATGGAGACAAGGTATGAAATATGGAAATGGTACATATGAACTGGAAACAAAAATATAGAACCAAGAAATGAGTATAAGTGTGGTTCCAAGAAAATGGGTAGTTCCAAGAAAATGGTCATGGTTCCAAAAATCTTAGTTCCAATAAAATTAGTTGAGTTTGCACATGGAAAAAACATTTTTTGGACAATTGAACAAAAACTTGGACATATTGAGCATACGAACTCGGATTTTGAATCTGAAAAATGCGTGACGAAGCTGATATTGAGGGCTACACAATGAGCTGATAATTTTTCAAAATTTCATTCTTCTGATATTGAATTTTATTTTTTTATTCAAAGAACGGAAAATATAAGTGGTCAATGTTTTTTTATCAACATGGATGTATTTTAGTTCCTTGATCAAATGATTGGAAACAAATTATGTTTAATGAATATTCTACAACAAATTGTTAAACTAGATATGTAGTGGGATTTGAGCCTCAGTAGAAGGAAGATGCTTCATAGGCCTCTCCATTTAGTTGCTTTCTTACTCAAACCTAAATGGTTTCGTAGGAAACCAATTAATGATAAAGAGGTTATGAGTGATTGGAATACCTTAATTAAGAGGTGTTACGATCACAATGATCTAATTTCCATACAAGTAGAGTGTGGAATATATTTGAGATATGAGGACCACTTTATTTTTTGATGGTTGTTCATATGACATGGATGGAATTAGTCCCATAGAATTTTGGTTGCAATATGGAGCTAGCACTCCTTTGATTCATTCATTGGCTATTTGTTTTCTTTCTCAAATAGCCTAAATCTATGTTTGAATCTCTTATTTCAAAATTATATATGTATGTATGCATGTCTTTAATTAATTTTATTTCATTAAAACTTAAATTTTAATGGTCACATTTCCATTTTGATATGAAGGTGACTAGTTCATTTGCGTATGACAAAAATTGGAGTGTTTCTATTTTCATCTATTTAGATAAGAGGAATCGACTTACCTCCAAAAGAGCACAAAATATAGTATATATTCACTCAAATATTCACCTTCTATCATGCAATTGTGAAGACTACCTTGTTGGATCCACTCTGATGTGTGATTATGGTGTTTCATAGAATGTTATTGTGGTTGAGCTACCTTTGGATGTGTTTTAAGAATATGAAGAACAAATTTTAAAAGGCTTTAAGTAATTCCAAGTCTACGAGTGAGTTGGGTCTAGACAATGGTTGCAGTGAACTTGGTGGTTCACTTCATGAGAACATCATGAATGCATAAAGTAATTCCATATATTCATATTAAATAATAATGATTTATTATAGGAATATATATGAGAATGATGATTGATTGAGTACAATGGACATGTATAAATACATGTAATCTTTGATAAGTCATGTCCTTTGGGAAAAGGTAACACTATCATTAATTACAATATAAAAAATGTAGAATATTGATATATATGGCTACTTAGTACAATATAAACTATTATACATAATTACAAAACGATAATATACTTTAGGTATATTATAAGCCTCCCCCCTTTAAAAATGCTTTGTCGTCAAAGCATGAGCAAGGAAAATAACTTCCCAAAGAACCATCTTCTTGTACCTTTCAAATATTTGATAAGGTTGAGGACACAAGGCTTTAAGACCTTCAAATCCTTGAACAATATTGTCGTATTGAAAAATTATCAATCAATCCAAGGTGGATTCTTTTAGGAACTCTTTGATGATAAGATTCTAGATTCGATCTTCTTTGTTGTTGACTTTGAGGTGCATAGATATTCAATTGCTTCAATATGTAAGTACACCATTGAATCTAGTTATGTACCATGGGATATTGGTCTGTTGATTCTTGAGCACTACAAATTCTATGATTTGGGTGTCAATATGGTACCCTGATAAGAATATCATTCTTAATCTTTGGTTTAAATGTGTCATGATTTACTTGTGTTGTCATTACGAAATTTGATATTTTTATATTTATTGGTGTGACAACATTCTTCAACTAACATATGACTTAATTGGTGGTGATCAATGGTATGTGCACCATCACTGAATCTATATATGTTTATTTATTGTTGAATTATTTTTTGAACTCAACTTTTGGAATATGTTTTACTGATAAGACTTCATTAATGACAACATTAGGTTTTTCCATGTTGATTGAGTTGATGTTAGTACCCCTATCCACAATTTGGGTTTTTTGTTGTGTCTTCTTCTCATTCTTCAACTTCTTTATTTATACAAGTAGAGTTTTATTATGATTTCTCAAATGAGAAACTTCATCTTCTTACTAATATTTCCAGTCTCTTTTTTTTTGAGAATTTTTTATATTTTTATATTGTTGTTGCACTCTTTTATATATTGTTAAAATTTACAAAATTTTGTATCTTGGCACTCCAATTTCCTTTAGATTTGCACAATTATTCATCTTTGTTGATAAGGATTTGGTTCAAATCTCTACTTTTCCCTTCTAAATCATCATAACTTTGTTATGATGACACATTAAATAGGATAGCAATATATTTCCAAATCAATGCTTGATCCTTCACTTGTAAGTCGCAAATTTGTTTCACTGGAGCTCAAAGTTGTTTTTTGAATTTGTTTGTCTTGTTAAACTCTTCTTCTAAATTACATTTTACGGTATGTACCTCATTGGCAAGGGATTGGTTTTTTTCGCATAATTTATTTACTTTGAAGTCATTCTTCTTTAAAGATTATAAATAGAAGCAAACTAGTTGTTTCACTTCGTTGGAAAAACAAACATCACTATCCCTATTACTTGTATTAATAACATGGAGACCGTGGGAATATTATTCAATCCTAAAAAAATAGTAATTCACTCTCTATTAAAGATACACAACAATCAATGGCCTCCAGGTAACTTGGAAGACCTTCCTTTGATTTATAAGCCCTCTTCAACTCCTCCAATTTCCGTTTTGTCATTTCACGTGATGTAATGAGTTCCCCGATTTGGTTACAATGGCTATGGACCCAAGCGTTATAAGCTAAGTCGATTCAGTCTATAGAGTGATGGACATCTTTGAATGGAAGTCCATCTCCTGAATTTCTTTATCCCATTATGTATATTGAAGTGAACATGGTGCTTCACTTCAATTCTAAAATTTAAATTTAACTTGTCACACTTTATAATTCTTTATGTATTATTTTTTACCAACATTTGACTTGGATTTAAAATAATGACTGATCTTATATTTTAGCCTTCACATCGGGTTTCTTTCTTCTCTTAGACTTTTCACTTTTCTCTTGATTGAAACTAAGGGATTAATTTTATAACCCTTCAATTGAAACTTGGAATATATGTTTGATAATAATATTTGACCTTCTTAAGAATTTATTTTCTATAAGTTACAAATATTGGGGAAAACCCTCGAGTAATTCCCCTCAATTCGAGGATGGTACCTAGGGTACACCCTGGAATATTTAGGGCACAAGGTCAATTAACAACAAGGCTCGAACCCATTACAATAATATACTTGTTAAGAGTTCAACATGTCACTTGCAGGAATTGATCCTGGATGGGGAGGATAACAATCATTCCTCCCAACCATTTATAAAATCCCACTCTTGCACACACCTCATGTGACTTATTCTTGAGGACACTTGTGTGCAAGTGATCCAGTTCATTATATGATTTTCTACTTCACTTATGGATTTGGATGATGAGATTGTGTATTATGATGTTTTGTTATGTTATTTATGTATAGAAAGGTGCTATTGACTGGTTTCTCCTGAGTGTGCATGACTCTTGACAGATTGAGGATGTCGATGGCATCGATGGACCTCCTTGGACTCTAGATCGATTCAAGGAGTGGACTATATATGGTTTGAGTATTTCTGTTATTGCATATGTGACATATGACTGGGTATTATGATGTTGTTTATGGATCGTTGACATGTTTCATTGATGGTTGCAGTTTGACAATTTCTTTCTAAGTATATAGGGGCTTCCGCAGTGCAAGATATTAGATATTATTTTCAAGATTAACTGCGTAGTGTAAGTCATTAATCTATGACCCATATCCATGAGTATTAGTCACAACTGACCAATAATTCTCATGATTTGAATAGTCCACTTAGCACTCAATGCATCAAGTGATGCTCATAGGGGTGAAGAAGTGGAATTGAAACCAATGAAATGAATCACATAAAATCAATCAACACTTCCAGGGCTTGCACTTGGTAACCAGGACTTCCTAGGAGATCACCCATCCCAAGATGCCTCTGGCTCAAGCGTGCTTAACTGTGGATTTTTCCCCACAATCAATCCAACTTAGCTTGCTACCCCATTTGAAAAACCTTAGCAATTATTGTTCCTTACGAACTACCCAGTTAGAGCTCCCTTCACTCTTATTATTTAAGCATATAGGGGCTTCTGCAGTGCAAGATATTAGATATTATTTTCAGGATTAACTGCGTAGTGTAAGTCATTAATCTATGACCCATATCCATGAGTATTAGTCACAACTGAACAATAATTCTCATGATTTGCATAGTCCACTTAGCACTCAATGCATCGAGTGATGCCCACAGGGGTGAAGAAGTGGGATTGAAACCAGTGAAATAAATCGCATAGCATCAATCATCGCTTCTGGGGCTTTCACCTGGTAACCAAGACTTCCCAGGTGGTCACCCATCCCAAGATGCCTCTGGCTCAAGTGCGCTTAACTGTGGAGTTTTCCTCGCAATCAAGCCCACTTATATTGCTACCCCATTTGCAAAACCTTAGCAAGTATCATGCCTTATGAACTACCTAGTTAGAGCTCCCTTCACTCTTATTATTTAAGCATATAGGGGCTTCCGTAGTGAAAAATATTAGATATTATTTTCGGGATTAGCTGAGAAGTGTAAGTCATTAATCTATGACCCATATCCATGAGTATTAGTCACAACTGACCAATAATTCTCATGATTTGAATAGTCCACTTAGCACTCAATGCATCGGGTGATGCTCACAGGGGTGAAGAAGTGGGATTGAAACCAACAAAATGAATCGCATAGCATCAATCATCACTTCCGGGGCTTGCACCCGGTAACCAAGACTTCCCAGGTGGTCACCCATCCCAAGACGCCTCTGTCTCAAGCACACTTAACTGTGGATTTTTCCCCACAATCAAGCCCACTTAGCTTGCTACCCCATTTGCAAAACCTTATCAAGTATTGTGCCTTATGAACTACCCAGTTAGAGCTCCCTTCACTCTTATTATTTAAGCATATAGGGGCTTCCGCAATGCAATATATTAGATATTATTTTCAGGATTAACTGCGTAGTGTGAGTAATTAATCTATGACCCATATCCCTGAGTATTAGTCACAACTAACCAATAATTCTCATGATTTGAATAGTCCACTTAGAATTCAATGCATCGGGTGATGCTCACAGGGGTGAAGAAGTGGGCTTGAAACCAACGAAATGAATCACATAACATCAATCATCACTTCCGGGGCTTGCACCCGATAACCAGGACTTCCCAGGTGGTCAGCCATCCCATGATGCCTCTGGTTCAAGCGCGTTTAATTGTGGAGTTTTCCCCACAATCAATCCCACTTAGCTTGCTACCCCATTTGCAAAACCTTAGCAAGTATTGTGCCTTATGAACTACTCAGTTAGATCTCCCTTCACTCTCATTATTTAAGCATATAAGGGCTTCCGCAGTGCAAGATATTAGATATTATTTTCAGGATTAACTACATAGTGTAAGTCATTAATCTATGACCCATATCCATGAGTATTAGTCACGACTAAACAATAATTCTCATGATTTGAATAGTCCACTTAGCACTCAATGCATCGGGTGATGCTCACAGGGGTGAAGAAGTGGGATTGAAGCCAAGGAAATGAATCGAATAGCATCAATCATCACTTCCAAGGCTTGCACCTGGTAACCAGGACTTCCCAGGTGGTCACCCATCCCAAGACGCCTTTGGCTCAAGCGCGCATAATTGTGGAGTTTTCCCCACAATCAAGCCCACTTAGCTTGTTACCCCATTTGCAAAACCTTAGCAAGTATTGTGCCTTATGAACTACCCAGTTAAAGCTCCCTTCACTCTTATTATTTCAGCATATAGGGGCTTCCGCAGTGCAATATATTAGATATTATTTTTGGGATTAGTTGTGTAGTGTAAGTCATTAATCTATGAACGATATCCATGAGTATTAGTCACAACTGACCAATAATTCTCATGATTTGAATAGTACACTTAGCACTCAATGCATTGGGTGATGCTCATAGGGGTGAAGAAGTGGGATTGAAACTAACGAAATGAATCGCATAGCATCAAATCACTTTCGGGGCTTGCACCCAATAACTAGGACGTCCCAGGTGGTCACCCATCCCATGATGCCTCTAGCTCAAGCATGCTTAACTGTGGAGTTTTCCCCACAATCAAGCCCACGTAGCTTGCTACCCCATTTGCAAAACCTTAGCAAGTATTGTGCCTTATGAACTACCCAGTTAGAGCTCCCTTCATCCTTATTATTTAAGCATATAGGGGCTTCCGCAGTGCAAGATATTAGACATTATTTTCGAGATTAACTGCATAGTGTAAGTCATTAATCTATGACCCATATCCATGAGTATTAGTCACAACTGACCAATAATTCTCATGATTTGAATCGTCCACTTAGCACTCAATGCAATGGGTGATGCTCACAGGGGCGAAGAAGTGGGATTGAAACCAACGAAATGAATCACATAGAATCAATCATCACTTCCGAGGCTTGCACCCAATAACCAGGACTTCCCAGGTGATCACCCATCCCAAGACGCCTCTGTCTCAAGCGTGCTTAACTGTGGATTTTTCCCCACAATCAAGCCCACTTAGCTTGCTACCCCATTTGCAAAACCTTAGCAAGTATTGTGACTTATGAACTACCCAGTTAGAGATCCCTTCACTCTTATTATTTAAGCATATAGGGGCTTCCGCAGTGCAAGATATTAGATATTATTTTTGAGATTGGTTAGTTGTGACTAATACTCATGGATATGGGTCATAGATTAATGACTTACACTACACAGTTAATCTCGAAAATAATATCTGATTGCCTTCTAATCAGACTCACATTAGGAGTAAAGGGGCCATGCACAACAACCAGAGATATTGAGGGAGAGGTGTGGCAGAAACCCTGCCACATCCTACTAACACTCTCGTCATGGCTCGAACTATAGGTTAATGATTACCTAGTTTGAGAGATCCAAGATGCCATGAGGGAAGACTGAGATAGTCACTCACGGAGATTCTAAAGGGCATGCAATCAGGTAGGGTCCTTATTCCTTAGAGGCCTTGAGTCTCCCACAAGGTCACCTAATGGAGTATTAACACCAAGGGTTGAACGCCTACCAAAACCAGTCAAAAGGCGAGTGGCACCCTTGGAGCACGTAGTGCATCTTGAAAAGAATGTTGCGTAAATGAAACACGAATAAAGGTGAGTCGAACCCTTGGAGCACGTAGTGCATCTTAAATGGAACATTGCAATTTTTTTAACACTGGTGAGACAATGAACCTAGGTTCCTAGAAAAGAATATTTTATTTTGACATGGTCAACCTTAAAATAAAAATGTTGTACGAGTAAAGTTTATTAATTATAAAATTTCCCTTTAAAAAATTTGTTAAGCCTTGGTCTAAATAGGGTATGATGAATAAAAATTAATTAATCAATTAAAAAAAAAGGGGGATGAAGAAAAAATCAAATTAAGAATTTAAAGCAAAAATATTTTATCTAAGAATTAATTATCGTTTATGTGCAAAGACATGCTAATTGGTAACTTAGACAAAAAGGGGAAATTAAATGCAAAAAGGAATGTGGAACATAGAAAGGAATCTAGTCTAGAGAACATTCCTAAATAAAACCAAACTAAGCTTTAAGAAGGGTGTCAATCATTAAAGGAAATTGAGAGAATAAAGGGACAACAAGGAGCGTTTTTATGAACACTTTTAAGTGGGTGAGAGAAATTGGAAAATTAATTTAATTAATTAATGGACTTCTGGTGTAACTAAGGGATCAGGTGACAAGTGTATGGGGAAGATTTTTCCTATTTAAGTTTTAATAAAAAGAATTTAATGTGCATTTGGAAAGTGGTCACTAAAAAAAATCTATAAAAGAAATGGTAGAGGAGAGGAATGGACCTCGGCTGGTATGTGTAAGGTTATGCTGTTGAATTTTTCTTGACTGATTTTTCTTATGGGGGTTGGGACACCCAACTTGAATAGAGAGTGTCAGCTCGACCTTGCGAGGTGAGTTGGGAGCTAGGCTTTCTCTGGTTTGTGTGCGTGGCCCCTTTGTGGCTCGAGGGATTGAGGAGAAGAAGAGTACCCCTAGTGTTGGTTGGGAGGTACTAGTCAGGTCTCAACAATTAGAAAGTGGGAGTGAGGAGGATAGCTAGCAGCCAAAGAACATCGACAATCCATCGGGCGGTTACAATACGCACTTTTAAGATTTTGCAGTTGTAAATTAGGTAGATATTTGTACATAGATTTATGTGTTGATGGAATGGTAATGGATTTTTCCTTGAACTCCATTGATTGTTGTTAATTAATGTGTTAATTCATAGATATGCATGTCATGGTACTTGGGGATGAGGTGTCGACATTGTGTCACAATTGACTGTAAATGCATTAATTTTGTTTCATTAATATGTGAATGATGTGTCGATGAGGTTTTTATTTATCGAGATGTTTTAATTTTCGAACGCAACAATAAAAAAAAAATTACTTGTTGTTTGTCGCTTTTTGTCAAAACGATAGGGTTGTTAAATGTGGTATCAGAGCGAGTTCAAAATCGTGACTATGGATAGTCATGCCTTCCAATGAATTAAACCCTTGATTAATACATAGCTATAATTAAAATTTTAATTGATCCATGTGGTAGTCACAATTAGATGATTCCATGGAGATTCACAACGTGGAGTTGGGGAAGGAGTTGCGATGCCTCCAGAAGCACACGTGCCCTAGGATTCTAACCCCCAAGGGGAAGAACAAGTACCTGGTTAGGATTTGATTGTTGTAAGTGATGTGGATGGTCTGACAAGGTCCTTCTAGGGAAATTTGAAAGGCCTCGACTAACTGTTTGTACAAAGATGAGCCCATGGCGCGTGTACCTCTGAGGTTCCATAGCGCGCCCCAACTAATATTGGTAGTAGTCATGGAGAATTTGAGAAGGTTAAGGTCCTGAGATCACAAGTGCCATGGAAGTCTCAGTCGTCGAGGCATGGATGAAGAAAAAGGAAATGTGCTTTGTGCATCGCGGTTACAACCTCCAGCACGAAGGTCTACATGGTGGTCTTCAACTAAAGGGGAGCACTTTTCTATGGTGGAAGACACCCCTACCTCAGCTAAACATGGTTGTCAAAGATGTGTTATGGGAATGGTTCAAGGAATTCATCTGGGAGAAGTATTTGTTATAGGAATTCATTGAGCGTCAGCTCGATGAGTTCAACTCCTTACAACAGGGTGGTCGTACGGTGCCAGATTATGAGAACATAATTATGGACCTACTTTGGTATGCCCTGCATATGAACACAGATAAGTTGGAGGTCAAAAAGTTCATGTTCGACCTTAACTACATATTTCATGCAAAGGTGAGGATCTAAATGCCTCAGACATTTCACGATGTAGTCTAGTAGGCCTCATAGCTAAGAATGATTTGACCATGGGAGTCAGGGAAAGATTCCTACAAGACTGTCTAGATTGATGACATATGGTACACAACAACATCAGATAGAAATGAGACAAGACATCTTGGTATCAAGATACATCTATATAACCCTAGTTTATGACACCACAATGATGGTTTCCTCAACATAATACTGCTTATAGGGGAGCACCACCAACAACCATAGTTAGGCATGTTAGCAGAATAGGCCAGAATCTTAGGTTGGTAGGTCAGCAACTTCTACTTTAGGGCCAAGAGACTGAATCGGATATGGGTGTTGGACATGTGGAGAGCCACCTTACCAGCAAGACTGTCTTGTTGAAAAGGCTAGAGCATCTGAGTCAACAAGACACATTGCCATTTTGGAGGTGGGAAAGGCCCACAAGATTCATGATCACAGTGAATAGCTACCAATTTGAGTGCCAGACCATTATGCTAGAGGCATCAGGTACCATCACCAACCAAAATTTAGTATTTGTTATATCTTGGTGCTCAAAGAGATTTTTTCTAGAACATGTTGAAGGGATTTAGGTAAAGGTAGTCAAACAGAATGAGTTAGGCTATGTAGAAATGGCTTCGGGAACCAAGAAAAAGGGTGGAGGAAGAGTTACGGACTGTAGCCTTAACCTGAGAGATTTTGTTACAAAAGACAACTTGTACGTCACAATCTTAGGATCTTATGACATCATAATCAATATGGACTGGTTGGAATAACATGATACGATGGTCAACAGTAAGATGAAGCGGTTGAGTTGGATTGACGATGAGGGAAGGAGAAGTGTGGTTGTTGGAAGAAAATAGGGAGAATCCTTGAGGTTCATTTCTTCCCTACAACTACAGAAGAGAATGCGCAAGGATGCAAGTTATATGCAGTCTAGGCGCTGAACAACTAGGGTGTGGCAGAAGGAATAGAAAACCTTCCAATAGTACGGGAGTTAGCAGACATCTTCCCACATGATTTTCCAGGGTTGCCTAATGAAGGATAACTGGAATTTACCATTGACTTGAAACCTAGAACCGAACTGATAGAAAGAACGCCTTATCTTGTGTCGACACCTAAGTTACAGGAGTTAACAATACAACAGAAGAGTGGTTGGACCCGGGACTTATACATTCAAATATGTCACTGTGGGGTGCACCTGTTATTTTCATATGGAAGAAGGATGGGTTGTGGATACTCTGCATTGACTATCGTCAATTGAACAAGGCAACGATCAAGAACTAGTATCCGTTGCCAAGAACACACAATCTGTTTGATCAAATTAAGGGCGTAGCGGTGTTTTCAAAAATTGAATTGAGATCAGGGTATCACCAGTTATGGATCAAGGAGGAAGACATTCCTAAGACCGCATTTAAGACAAGGTTTGGACACTATGATTTTACCATTTTACCATTGGGACTGACAAATTCCCCAGGGGTATTCATGAACTTGATGAATGAGGTGTTTTAGGAATACTTGGACAAGTTTGTTCAAGTGTTCAATGATGATATTTTGATATATTATCAAACAATGGAAGAACTTGATGAAAATTTTCACTTGGTACTGTAGTGTCTATGAGAGAAAAAATCTTGGGGACTGTCGAAACTCTCTTTTATCAAACGAGGATTAATCAATTGGGGCATCTTATCTCTGGCAAAGGTATCGATGTGGAGCCAATGTAGGTAGAGGCTATTAGGGAATGTCCTATGTCATCGAACGTACCAGGAGTACACAGTTTCATGGGTTTAGCTGGATATTATCGACGGTTCGTCAAATGCTTTGAAGATAGAAAATATGACCACGAAAATCTAGAAGAAAAACAAGAAATTGTATGGATTGAGAATGTGCAAAAGCATCTCGAAGGCTCAAGGAGCAGTTGAAAACAGTGTGGATACAAAAAAAAAAAATCCTCGACAAGGACGAGGACTTCTTGGTATGCGCAAATGCATCCAAGGAAGGCTTAAGTTGAATCTTGATGAAAGGCAGTTAAGTGATCACTTACGTCTCAAGGAAATTAAGAAGGAATGACAACAACTACGTGGTTCATGTTTTGGAGCTATTGGACATTGAGTATGCCCTGAGAGTGTGGAGACACTACCTGATTGGATGGAAATTCGAACAAAAAAAATGGACCATTGTGGTTTGCAACACATTTTACGCAAAGTGACTTGAACGTGCGGCAAAGGCATTGGTCAGAACTGCTTAGCGAGTATGATTGGGATTACCTACATAAAAGGAACAATGAATAGAGTGGAAGATGCGTCGATTCAGATACCATGCATATTTACAGTGATACCTCTTCAGACAAATCTTTGTGAAAATATTCTAACTTTACAGTGTGACAATGACTGGTATAAATAGGTTAAGGAAAGTTATCGGACGAGAAACCATGTTTGTACCAAAATTTGAGGGATTTATTGTTGAAAACAACGGATTAATGAGATATAATAACCGAATTTGCGTACCTCCTTACGACAAGTTGAGAAGTTTGATATGAAATGAAGTTCATAGAGTAATGTACATGGATCATCTTGGAGTCATGAAGATGAGGGAAGACCTTAATCCCTCATTTTTCTGGTATGGATGAAGGCAGACATAGTCAACTACATGGTGATATGTCTAGAATGTCAGTAAGTCAAGGTTGAACATAGACATTCGACAAGATTACTATAGCCACACAGTATTTCGGAATCGAAATGGGAGGTCATTTCAATGGATTTCATTGTTGGATTGTCGCTGATAGCAAGGAGGCACAACTCTATTTTTGTGGTAGTTGACACTCTGATGAAGAGTGCACATTTTATCCCTATGAGTACGATGTATCGGGTGCCAAACATATCTAGAATTGTTTTTTGGCAAGATAGTGGGATTGCATGGCATGCCTAAAAGGATCATATCTGATCGAGGATCAGTGTTTACCAGATGATTCTGTACTAGTTTCCAAGAGGCCTTGGGAACCCAACTTAATGTTAGTACTGCTTATCACCCTGAGACAGATGGGAATATTGATGGAATAGACCAAATTGTGGACGATAAGTTGTGTATGCAAGTGTTATACCAACAAAAACTTTGGGAACAGTTGTTTCCACTGGTAGAGTTTGCATACCAAAACAGCTATCAAGGTACCGTTAATATGGCACCATTGGTTTTCTCTACAGGCGACCATGTTGGACACCATTGAGTTGCGATCGACTTGAGGATAGGGTCCTGGTGGGACTAGAAGCAATCCAAGAAATGGAAGAAAATTTACAAACAATAAGAAAAATGGATAAAGAAGCGAAAGATCAGAAGAAGAGTTATGCCAATGCATGTTGCATTGACCTTATGAAGTTGTCCTATTGACTAGTCGTACCTCATTCATTGAGGTGTATACACAATGTTTTCATGTATCTATTTTGAGAAATTATGTTACCAATCCTACACATGTCATGGACATGAGTCCTTGCAGGTATTGAACGAGGGTGCGCTCACGACGAAGCTAATACACATTATGGACCATCGCATTTGATAGCTACGATGTCTAACAGTCGATCAGGTCAAGGTCTAGTGGGAAAATTATAGTCCACACTCGTCTACCTAGGAGGATGCATATGATATGCGCTAGCAGTTTCCATTTTGTTGATAGCTAGACATTTAGATATTATCAGATACTTTATTTTTTCACTTGTATACTATGAAACTTCAAGATGAATTTTAAAACAAGAGGGGGTGTATGTAACATCTTGTTATTGCACGCACCTGATGTGGCTTATTCTTGAGGAAACTTATGTGCAAGTGATCTGGTTCATTATATGATTGTATACTTCACTTATGGATTCTGATGATGATATTGTGGATTATGATGTTATGTTATGTTATTTATGTATATACAGGTGTTATTGACTAGTTTCTCTTGAGTGTGCAGGACTCTTGATAGATTAAGGATGTCGATGGCATCGATGGAGCTCCTTGGAATTCGAATCGAGTTAGGGAGTGGATTGTATATGGTTTGAGTATTTATGTTATTGTATATGTGACTTATGACTGGGTATATTATGATGTTTATGTATCGTTGACATGTTTTGTTGATGGTTGTAGGATGACAATTTCTTTCTAATCAGACTCACATTAGGACTAAAGGGGCCATGCACAACAAACAGAGATATTGAGAGAGAGGTGTTGCAACATCCCTGCCACAACCTACTAGCACTCTCACCGTGGCTCGAACTGTAGGTTAACGAATACCCAGTTCGAGAAATCCACGACGTTGTGAGGGAAGACTGAGATAATCGCTCACGGAGATTCTAAGGGGTGCACAATAAGGAAAGGTCTTTATTCCTTAGAGGCCCTTAGTCTCCCACAAGGTCACTAATGGAGTATTGACTCCAAGGGTTGGATGTCTACCAAAATTAGTCAAAAGGAAAGTGGCACCCTTGGAGCACGTAGCGCATCTTGAAGGGCACATCGCGTAAATGAAACACGAATAAAGGAGAGTGGAAACCTTGGAGAAAGTAGTGTGTATTGAAGGGCACATCACAGTTTTTTTAACACTGGTGAGTCAATGAACCTAGGTGCCTAGAACAAAATATTTTATTTTGACGTGGTCAGCCTTAAAATAATTTATTTATTTTTGTAACTAGGGGAATCGGTAACGGCAGTAGTATCGTACTCGCGTGACACGGGGTCGAATCCTACTGGCTTCCTTATAACCCCTAGGGAGAATCGCACAGCCCGCAAGCACGTCTCTGGATAAATCGGGGTGAGAATTGAACTTGAGACCTCATTTTTACATTTCCTTCCATTTACATGGCACATGCCAATCGATCTACACCCCTGCGGACCTTAAAATAAAAATGTTGTATGAGTAAAGTTTATTAATTATAAAATTTCCCTTAAAACAAATTGCTAAGTCTAGTTGAAATTAAAGCCTAGGTCTAAAGAGGGTATGAGGACTAAAAATTAATTAATCAATTTTAAAAAAGGGGGATGAAGAAACATCAAATTAAGAATTTAAAGGAGAAATGTTTTACCTAAGAATTAATTATTGTTTATCTGCAAAGACATGCTAATTGGGAACTTAGACAGAAAGGGGAAATTAAATGCAAAAAGGAATGTGGAACATAGGAAGGAATCTAGTATAGAGAACTTTCCTAAATAAAACTCAACTAAGCTTTAAGAAGGGTGTGATTCATTAAAGGAAATTGAGGGAATAAAGGGACACCAAGGAGCGTTTTTAGGAATTCTTTTAGGTGGGTGAGGGAAATTGGAAAATTAATTTAAATAATTAATGAACTTTTGGTGCAACTAAGGGATCGGGTGACAAGTGTACGGGGGAGAGTTTTCTTATTTATTTTTTAATAAAAAGAATTTAATGTACATTTGGAAAGTGGTCACTAAGATAAATATATAAAAGAAATGGCAAAGGAGAGGAATGGACCTTGACTGGTATGCATAAGGTTATGCTGTCGGATTTTTCTTGATTGATTTTTCTTGTGGGAGTTGGGATACCCAACTCGAATAGATAGTGGTAGCTCGACCTTGCGAGGCGAGATGGGAGCTATCCTTTCTATGGTTTGTATGTGTGGCCCCTTTGCATCTCAGGGGGATCAAGGGGAAGAAGAGTACCCCTAGCGTTGGCTGGGAGGTACCGGTGAGGTCTCAATGATTAGCAAGTGGGAGTGAGGAGGATATCTAGCAGTCGAAGAACACCAACAAGCCATCAGCTGGTTACGATACACACTTCTAATATTTTCCATTTGTAAATTAGTTAGAAATTTGTCCATATATTTATGTGTTGATGGAATGGTAATTGATTTTTCCTCGAACTCCCTTCATTTTAACGCTGATTTCGAATGGCTCCGAGGGTGTTCTGAGTTTCTTCGTTCTTCAGTCAATAACTTTTTAAAGAATTCTTGGGTGTATCTTAACCTCTCCTAGTCTTTTTCCCAATGTTCTATTGAGGGTTTTTGGGATACCCAGTAGGAAGGTTAAGAGAACTCCCCACTTTGTGGACATTTTAGGTTATGGCTTCTCTTCCTCTATCTGAGAATTCCTTCCAAGGAATTCCATTACTCCTCTTCTTCTCAAAAGTATGTTTCCTCTCTACTCTTAAAGAATCTTCCAAATAAACTTAGTAAGATCAGATTCCATGGACGAGCTCATTACCACACTCCACATCCGAGAGATCTCCCTACATTTGGATTACAATAGCATAGAATGCTAGTTCTGATACAATAGATAATTGGTCTTGAAATCTGCCTTTAGCAATGATGTTGATGAGAAATAAATATTACTCACCTATAAATTTAGCATCATGGAGATTATGGAATTAATAGGCTTTCTAGATCTTTGAGTAACTTCATTTTTTGAACAATAGTAGTTATTGAACCCTAAATAACAATTTATCAATATCCCGAGTTTACTTGGGCATATTTAAATCTAGAAATTATCTTGGAAAGTAACATTGGGTTTAGTTCTGGATTAGTGTGAAAAGATCAACTACTCATAGAGAAAAGGACAAGGGTGGATTCATCATGAGAAAAGGTGGATCTAAGTATTGATGCATTCGAAATTCAAACCTAGTATAGCGATCTCAGTGGGGTGAAGGGTTCTAAGAAGACTGTTTGTCTTACCTCTACAATTTGGTTTTTACTCAACATTTCCTTGCTCAACTGGCCCAACGA
>ML797480.1:136642-172918 GCA_009831015.1 Picea engelmannii
CACGCAAGTACGATACTGTCGTTGTTACCGATTCCCCTTGTAAAACAAAAAATAATAGTAAATTAATTACAATATAATAAATGTAGAATATTGATTTATATGACTACTTAGAATAATGTAAAATGATTATACATATTTACATAGGGATAATATACTTTAAGTATATTATAATAGCACTAGTTATTCCACTTCAAAAGAGATAATTGAAGTTGAAAAAATAAACTAAGAAACTTAGTCAATAATGTATTTATAAGTTAATTTATGATTTATAATATCAAATATATAGAATCTAATTCTGACGAAGAAGATAAACACTTATTAAATCATTGATCAAAACTCAACATATCAAAATCTATTCTAAGTCCAATTCCTTCTTGACTTAGATGTGAGGGTGAACTTACCTCTTATGGATGCAACCACTTTATGTCACTAACATTTATTAAGTATATACTAAGTGAACTGGATCAAATATATTTGGTGTATATATGTTATTGGATATTTTAAAATTTTAAATGAATTGGTAGAATAAATGAGAACCTTATGTTCCATCAAATATGAGTACATAGACTCTATTTTATAGCATGAAATGAATAAAATCAAGTACTGATAGAAAGGTGGTAGTCCCCTATAAAGGTATCAACATTGACGACAATAATAACGAAAAAAGGAAAATCTTCCATATATTATTATTGTGAATCAAAGACGAGGGATATGTGTAACATCCTTCTCTTGCGTACACCTGATTGGAATTATTATTTAAGGACACTTGTGTGCAAGTGATCCAGTCCATTATATGATTGACCGTTTCGCTTATGGATTATGATGTTGTTGTGGATATGATGATATGTTATTTGATTATATTTATATCGATGGGTGTTATTGATTAGTTTCCTCTGAGTGTGCAGGACTCTGGACAAATTGAGGATGCCAATGGCATCAATGGACATCCTTGGAATCTGGATTGAGTTAGGGAGTGGATTATTTATGGTTTGAGTATTTCTTTTATTGCATGTGTGACATATGACTGGTATATCATGATGTTGATTTTGGATCACTAACATATTTCGTTGATGGATGTAGGTTGACGATTGCTTGTTAATCAGACTCACATTTGGAGTAAAGGGTCACGCACGAAAACTAGAGATATTGAGGGAGAGGTGTGGCAGCAACCCTACCATAGCCTACTATCACTCTTGTCCTGGCTCGAATTGTAGGCTAACGATTACCTAGTTTGAGAGATCCACAATGTCATGAGGGCAGATTGAGACAGACCCTCATGAAGATTCTAACAAGCATGCAATAAGGCAGGGTCCTTATTCCTTAGAGGCCCTTAGTCTCCCACAAGGTCACCCGACGGAGTATTGACTACAAAAATCGGACGTCTACCAAAATCAGTCAAAAGGTGAGTGACACCCTTGGAGCATGTAGTGCGTCTTGAAGGACACGTTGCATAAATGAAACTTGAATGAAGGCGAGTGGCACCCTTGGAGCACTAGTGTGTCTTGAAGGGCATGTCGTGGTTTTTAACACTGGTGAGTCAATGAACCTAGGTACCTAGAAACAAATATCTCATTTTGACCTAGTCGGCTTTAAAATAAATGTTTCCTAAGTAAAGTTTAAAAATTATAAAATTTCCCTTAAAAACAATTTTGCTAAGCCTAGTTGAAATTAGAGCTTGGGTCTAATTGGGGTATAAGGACTAAAACTAATTAATAAATTAATAAAGGGGGGAGGGGGTGAAGAAAAATCAAATTTAAAAACAATAAAGGAGAAAGAATTTATCAAAAATGTAATTGTTTGTTATGTGCAAAACTTTCTAATTTAGAACTTAGACCAAAATGGGGAAACTTAAATACAAAATGAATGTGGAACATAGAAGGGAATCTAGTCTAGAGAAATTTCCAATTTAGAATTCAACTAAGCTTTAAGAAAGGTGTCAGTCATTAAGGAAATGTGAGGGAATAAAGGGACATCGAGGAGCATTTTTAGGAACGCTTTTAGGTGGGTTAGGGAAATTGGAAAATTAATTCAATTAATTAAATGACTTTATGGTGCAACTAAGGGATCGGGTGACAAGTGTACGGGAGAGAATATTCCTAATAAAAATTTAATAAAAATAAATTAATGTGCATTTGGAAACTAGTCACTAAGAGAAATCTATAAAAGAAATGGAAAAGGAGGGGAATGGATCACATCTGGTATGCGTTAGGTTATGCTGCCAGATTTTACTCTTGACTGGTTTTTCTTGTGGGAGTTGGGATACCCAGCTTGAATAGAGAGTGGTAGCTTGACCTTGCGACGCAAGTTGGGAGCTATCTTTCTTTGATTTGTGTGTGTGGCCCCTTTGCGCCTCGGGGGGCTCAGGGGGAAGAAGAGTACCCCTAGTGTTAGTTGGGAGGTATCGGTGAGGTCTCAACGGTTAGTAAGAAGGAGTTGGACAGAGCGCAAGCGTGGGAAAACAACATTAGAATCTTCATCTTCACTTACAGTATACATGTCTAAATTTTTCCATTGTAAATAGTTTAATTTTGTATGTGCATTTACATTTAGATGGAATGTGGTAATGGTTTTCTAGATCTGTGTGTGTAAATTTATGGGTTCCTCACCCATTTATTTTGTTGCCTGTACCCTTGCCCAGCTAGCTTGAGTCCATCTTCAAATTTCTGTTTGAGGTTCAACCTATGAGCTTGTTGGCCCTTTTCCACCTCGGACTCTGTGTTATCCCTTATTGACAACAAATTTACCTTTGCTCAGCGAAGGTATCCCACAGTTTCCCTTTACATTTGTTGCACCTGATATAACTTTTAAAAACCCCATTGGTGTCACTACACCTTGATTTTATTATGTGCCTTTTTTTTACTTTGCATTTTGGTTTTCTCATATCTGCGTTGGGGTGGTTTAATCTATCCATAACTAGACATATTTTTGTGTTCCCCTCCAGAGGGGAGTCCTCACTTTTTTCTTCTTGCGATTATTCTCCAGTCATGCTTCCAATTTCATCCTTTCGTTTGTACCAACGATGGGTGGTCACTTCACTCAGATTCACTTTTCAGTCTCTCTGATTGGGGGACTCTTGAAACTCAGTATTTTGTTTTCATCTTGTGTGTGAGAGGAAGAAAGTTCATCATTGATGCTTTCTTCGCTCTTACCCAAAAGGTTAAAATAAAGAGTCGAGCCTTTCCTGTGTGTAGAGAATGGTTTCCTGACATTTTTGCTTGGTTGCACAGCTAAATGCATTTCCCTGCGGTTTTTTTTTATTGGTTTTACTCTGCCCAAAAGATGTGTGTGAAGGCCTGCATTTTTATTTCGTTCTAGCCAGACCACCTTTCATCCTTTTCTCTGAAATTTAGTGTTATCCGCAATGAATTTTGGGAGGGAGGGGGGTCACGAACCAGTCATCCTTCATTTCCTTCCTCCAAAACGTGGCAATCATATAGTGCTACAGTAATTTCTTAATATGATTAGGTAAATGTTAAAATGTAAACAAATTAATGAATGCATTCAAAAATACAAGGAAGTTATGAAGAGGAAATCACATTCATTGATTTGGGAGGACGACTAAGAATATGCCAGCATCTTCAATTGTTAGCCATCAGATTAGAATTTTAGATTAAAAAGTGATTAATTATGCTCATTGTCAATAGGTGTACGCCTTTTTGGCATAATTAAAATTGACAGAAATGTATATGCTTTTCCATCCACATGTTTGTTTTGCATTGGGGAACACCACCTAGAGATGTCATATTGATTTCCTTACAAATCTCCCTGAGATTTGTTACAATTGGACAACTTGGTTTTCCTTGTCCTTCCAGTCCCATCCTTTCCTGTTAGCATTCTTCCAATTTTATTTTAGTGTTGACAAGGTCTCCCCCTAGCGCAGTTACAAGTCCTTCTCGGTCAAGTTTGTTGATGATCGATTCCTTTACATTATTGTTTTGTACATGCATATTTAATATGGGAATGTTAGTTTTTACGGACTATGTAATTCTTTAGAAAATAGTTGACTCATCAATAAACATGCAAAGGTATGGCATACGAATGTTAGGTTTGGATGCTCGAGTGGTTATATTAAATCTTGATGGTTTTGGTTTTAAACTAATGCATCTCCATAACGAGACTGCAATTTTCTTGTTTTAAATAATTCATATTAATTTAGAACATCTTTATTTAATGGTAGTGGTTGCATTTAACACTTGATATAAGTATCTTAAGTATTCAATTCTAAACTGTAATAGTTAGTCTTTCCAACCCTTTGAACATTTGTTAAGTTTTAAACGTTGGTTAAATTTTAGAATTATATGAATAGCTTAATGATTACAAAAATTTAGTGAGTACATTACACACTTTATAAATGTAGTGATTAGTGTGAAATTTATGTACAAGTCACTTTATAAATATTGTGGATGTATTGTACATTTAGAAAGGCATCCTTAAAAGAGATTATTAATTTACTTATAAAATGTTACTGTTGTATTGGACAATTGCATAAGTATCCTAACAAATGTTGTGGTTAGGAGTACAACAATTGCATAAGTATCTTAACAAATGTTGTGGTTAGGATTGGACATATTACATGGGCATCCTTATAATTATTGTGGTTAGCATAAGAACATTTATGTAATCGTTTTTGGTTAAGTACCTTGTTCTTAGAATATTGGGCAGAAAACAAACTAACAACCTTAAGGATTGATCCTTTCATTAATTATTATTATTGCGCAGATATGCAAGTTGTAAATTCATTACTCATTTGTACAAAGAATAAAGTCCTCATCTTAATGCATTTAGTCTAGAACCTTCTTATTATTTAAGTAAGCAATATCAATTGAAATTATGGACTGTGGAATCTTGCATGTATTAATCTTGAGTCACTTTATATCCTTATCTAAATGAGTGTTGTCTTAAATTGCTCCAAGCTTGATGTTCTATCTACTATGCCTTTTATGTTTATGTGTCGCTATCCTTCGATGACGTATTGATTGCATTGTTATTTATTTCATTGATGAGTAGTGATTGACGTTGTTACCTTGTGTCATTGTTCATTATTGACATTTCTTTTCTAATGCTTTAAAAAAAAAATTATTGGTTGTACATCGTTTGAGTTGTAACGATTGGGGCAGTTACATCTGGTATCAGAGCCGGTTCGACCCGTGACTTGGGATCATTACGTTTTCCACTAAATAGACACTTGATTATAAAATGTCGCTAATTAAATTGATTTGTATTCATGAAGGTAATCATGGTTAGAGGACGTTGCAGAGGCAAATGATGGGGTGTTAGGTGAGGAGGTGCGATGCCTCTAGTAGCATCCCAGCCCAAGGGCTCTAACCCCCAAGGAGAATAACAAGTTATCGAATAGGAACATACAGTTGTGGGAGATGTGGTTGGGTTGATGAGGTCCTTTCAGAGGATTTCAGACGCCATGATTAACCATTTGGATAGAGATGAGGCCAGGGTGTTGGCACCCCCTGGGGGTCCACTGTGCACCCCAGCCAGTACTGGTAGCATTCACCGAGAACTCAAGAAGATCATGTTTCCCGAGTTCTTTGGTGCCACAGACAGCGCAGTTGTCGAGGCATGGTTGGAGAATATGGCGATGTGATTTTCACTTCATGACTATACCTCCAACATGAAGGTATGCATGGCAGTCTTTTAGCTGAAGGGGAGCACTCTGCTATGGTGGAAGACACTCCTGCCACAAATGAACATGGTCATCGAAGACGTTTCATGGGAACTATTCAAGGAGTGGTTTTGGGAGAAGTATATTTCAAAGGAATTCATTGAGTGTCAGCTCAATGAGTTCAACGCCTTGTGATAGGGAAGCCATATGGTGCCTGATTACGAGGCTCATTTCATGGAGATGCTTTGGTATGCTCCGCATCAAAACACCGAGAAGATTAAGGTCAACAAGTTTGTATTTGGCCTTAATTTCATCATTCGTGCTAAAGTGAGGATTTTAATGCCTCAGACGTTGCACGATGTTGTCCAGAAGGCCCTCATAGCTGAGGAGGAGTTCATCAGCGGGGGTCAGAGTAGGACTCTGATGGGACATGCAACATCTGGTGTGCAGGAGCATCAGAAACTAGTTAGATATCCACTAGGGTATCCAGGCACTCCAAGATGATCCACATTCACTACACCATGGCGACTAGTGCCTCAACAAAGCACTCCCTGCAAGGGACCACCACACCAACAACAACGTCGACTGCAACAATAGTTGTTCAGGCCTGTTCAGCAGAACAGACTAGGGTTTCAGGACAGTGGGTCATCAGCTTCTAGTTCGGGAACCAAGAGTACTATACCGAAGACCAAGTGTTGGACATGTGGAGAGCCACATTACTAGCGTGACTACTTAGTTGAGAGGGCCAAAGAAACCAGATCAGTCGAACACACTACCGTAGGAAATTTGGGCAAGGCCCATCGGATTCATGTAGCAGTGAATAATCGCCAGGCTGAGCACCATTCTACTATGATTGAGAAATTAGGTACCATCGCTGACCAGACCCTTAATATTTTGATAGATCTAGGTGCTACAGAGAGCTTTATTTCTGGTGAAATGGTAAAAATAATTAAGGTAAAGGAAGTCAAACAAGATGATTTTAGCTTTGTATAAATGGCTTCGAGAACATGACAGAAGGTCGGAGGAAAGGTTACAGGCTGTATCCTTAACCTAGGATATTTTGTCACAAAAGTAAACCTGTACGTTACGATATTAGGATCTTATGACGACATTATCAGTATGGACTGGTTGGAATCACATGAGGCGATACTCAACTGTAAGATGAAATGGTTGAGCTTGGTTGATGATGAGGGACAGAGACATGTAATTATAGGAAGGAACCAGGGAGTTTCCCTAATGTTCACCTCTTCCCTACAAGTTCGGAAGAGCGTGTGCAAGGGATGAAAGCTATATGTGATCCTTGCATTGAACAAAAAGGGAGTGGTAGAAGGACTAGAAAACCTTTTGTTAGTATGAGAATTTTCAGATGTCTTCTCAGAGGAGTTACCAGGGCTTCTGCCTGAGAGGGAATTGGAATTTACCATCGACCTAAAACCGAAAACCAAACCGATAGCAAGAACGCCTAATCAGATGTCGACCTCTGATTTACAGGATTTGAAAATGCAACTGAAAGATTTTTTGGATCTAGGACTTATATGTCCAAGTGTGTCACCGTGAGGTCTGCTTGTTGTTTTCATACATAAGAAGGATGGGTCTTGGAAGAGATTCCTAAGACCTCCTTTAAGACAAGGTTTGAACATTACGAGTTTATTGTTTTACTGTTTGGACTGACAAATGCCCGAGGGGTATTCATGAGCTTGATGAATGGGGTGTTCCATGAATAGTTGGAAAATTTTGGTCAAGTATTCATTGAAAATATTTTGATTTATTCTCGAACGATGGAAGAACATGACTAACATTTGCGCTTGGTACTATAGTGTCTATGAGAGAATAAATTGTTTGGGAAACTGTCAAAATGCTCGTTTTATCAATCGAACATTCATTATTTAGGGCATTTCATCTCCGACAAAGGTATCACTGTGAAAATTTGCAATGCTTAAATAATCTCTCCATGGAAGTGTGTAGGCCCGTAATTTGTGCATAGTAGGTTATTCTATGCACAAGAGTTGTAAATTGTAAATTATTTACATTATAAATGAAATGATATAATAACCAAATGGACACCCACTACGGCAACATTTATAAAAAAAAATGATGATAAGAGGAAAAAAAAAATCAACGGGGGAACCTACACACCCAAGGGTTAGATTATACATACAAATCTAGAATAATGGATGAATACATCTTCAATGTGCACTAAGACTTAATTATTTGTATTGATAAAATGATATTGAGATATATAAGAGAGGGGGGGACTCGTATTTATAACAATATGCCTTTATTTATGATGATGATGATTGTTAACGTCCATTGAGACCAATTTTGGTTTATTGGTCATTAAAAAGAAACTGTATGAATTACTTGGTTTGCTTTAGAATTTTATTCTTATGCTTGAAATGATTGAAGACAATATTTATTGACTCTACATAGTTAAATTGATGAGTTGAAAGGTTACAAAGGTTACGAAGGTTAGTATTGTAGAAAATATTATGAAATTAATATTTAATGTGGCATACACAGGACATTTTAAGAGAAAATGTTTTTCCTCAATCACATTCTTAGTATCACAAATATGACAAACTCTTCCATCCCACATTGTTTTAGGAATTGTCTAAGACTTATTTCATTATGAAGCTTGTGAAATTTTTTTCTTATTTCGAATTTCCAAGATTAGGGTTAATGACCTCTTTATAATATATTTATTTTATTTTATCCTCTAATTATTTATTTCTTTATTTTTAACAAAAACAGAGAAATTTGTATTATCAAAATGGTTGTAGCGTAGCTAACAACACTCTTTAAACTTTTATAACATCTTCATATCTCAAGTTGTTTGCATACATCCAAAAAAACATACAAAGCTTACATATATCTACTGGAAAAATCTCCTAGTTTTTGTTACTGTAGTATAATATCTAAAAGATACCTAATATTGATTACTTAAAAAAAAAGCATAAGTTAAAGATAGGTATGATGACTTGCTATATCCTCTAGGCATGTGGCAATGTGAACCAACTCATATTCTCCAATTTTCATATATTCTATTAGTTCAATCACAATATCCTTATCCTTTTGTTTCGCTAGACCAAAATACCATTTATTAGAAGCCATATATTGTGCATCTTTGTTCAAATTATCCACTAAATTACTGAAGAAATTGCACTATGCCTATAGAATGGATAATCGTTGCTTAAATTGAACCAATTTTCTCATAACTTCTGCAATTTGTGAGATACATTGTTGTTCATATTCATGAAATTTAGAGATAAGAGAGAAAATAGATGTTCTATTTCCCTAAACCATTTCTTCATGCATCCTGATAAGTCTCCTAAATTATTGTAAATCATGTTGATCCATGATGTTTATTCTTCCTTTTGTTAGATATAGAGAGAGTTGAATATTGAAAACGAAACAAGCCTACAAGCCAGATTTGAAATACAATTGTTGAGAGTCAACAAAAAACTGAAGGATATTTCCCCAATACTCATACAAGAAAGACTTTGAATAATGATGTACACAACCAGAGTGAGGAGTATGAAACTTTGCAATTCCTCCTATAGTGCCCAATACAACATTTCCCAAATATTCAAAGACAAATCCACACTCACAAAAACACAAATTTGATATTGTACTAACAACCAAGGCTTGATTACAGAACAATATCAACAAACGAAAGGAAAATAGAGTGATATTAGTGCCAACTACCAACTTGAGTACCAAGGATAATTTTGTGTAGAAACCAATTAAACAAAATTTCCCACAACCAAAGAGTAAATAATGGGGCTTTGAAGTCTAGATATAAATACCCAAAAAAACCTTGCTAAAATACTCAACTTTAATTCCAAACCAACCAAGATCAGTGATAAAAACAATGCTAATAGTTGACACATGTGCAATATCCAAACTCAACAAACAAAGGACATACAAGATATAGAACTCACCACCAACCTAAAATTCAAATAATATTTAGGAAGTAGTCCAGATGAGAAGAGATACATGTGTTCCTCCCATTGTGTAGAGGTCATATTGTCCATTATCCCACCTTGCTTGGGTTGTTTAAATCTCTTCCTTCATTACCCATCATCCTTGCAATCTCAAACATGTGCTTGGGATCCTTGGGTCTCGTCAAGTTTATTGAATTTCCTTAGTGGAGGGGTTGATGCATGAGGGACATGTGGCATAATAGGTTTGTGGTACTTATAATTAAATTCCAATAAGAATATTAAGGTATGGCTTGGATGGTTGATTAACCACTAACCCAAAATTCCCCTATTTTTAATTTTGTTGTGCTTTTGACGAATCAACTTGGTGGTTAAGTCTCCTTAATACTTGATAAAAGGAGATGATTGGAATTCTTTCTACCTCTTGTTGAGATAAAACCAGGATAAAGGTGAGTTTATAATCGATTGAACTAAATTTTTTGTACATTAACCTAACAATTGTACTAGAATCCCCCACTATTGTTAGGGTTTGAATTTGCACCTACACTGCTAACCATATTCCATGGAGTAATGAGTAATCTTATGCCTAATTATTTGATAATGTTTTCATTCCCCAAACATAGGAAAATTCAATGTTTCCTCTGGGATAAATGAGGATCCCCCACTCCTAACACCTCTTATCCTCTAATTCCTTTACATTATGATGAATCATAAACATATACACACAATATCATTTACAAATATCTGATCACATGTTGATTCTCTTAAAATTGGACAAAAAGGATCCCAAGCCTCCCTCCCCATTGAAATTCAATCACTCATGGCTCCTAGAGGAAGACAATAGGAAACTAATCACTTAGTTATGGTCCCCTCTACAGGTAGAGTCAAGTGCCTCTTTTAAGACACAATTTTTGACAACTTGACCAAGGTTATCCATGCTACCAAGGGTTGGGTTAAAGAACATCTCAAGAACTCTCAGGCTCTTCTTCTTGAAACATAGAAGAAAATCAACGCCCTTCTGGTGGATCATCCACCTAGTCTCCTTTTTGAGGAAGATGAAGTTTCTCTCAAGTCTTTGGTCACTTAGAGATAAGATCTTCTAGAAAAATAAGAGATGATATGGAATATTAAAAGTAGTTTTGTGTGGCTAGCTAAAATTTGTGTTGTGCACAGCTAGCTAAAATTCATGTTGTATGGCTACTCGAAGGTGACAATAACACTAAATTATTTCATAGATTTGCCAATTATAGAAAACACCTGAACACTATTTGGAAAAAATCAAACCTGGAAAGTATTCCTATCAGATCCTTTCAAGTGAATGCAGAAGCAGGAAGGGCATATTATGGAAATTTTTTCCAAGAACCAACATGATTCTCCATCGAAGAAATTTTAAGTGTGATCAGGATTTTCCCAAAGGTATTCACACACGAGATGAACTCGTATTTGACTGCATAGGTTTTTGAAGATGAAATTTGGGCCAGTCTCTCATATATGAAAAACCAAAAGAGCACCAACCCCAATGGTCTCACTATTGAATTCTATCTAGGATTTTATGAGCTTTTGAAAGGTGACCTTTTTAAGGTGGTTTTAAGAATCCAAGATCTCCAGAATTTTTTTTGGCTCTTTTAGTTCCACCAAATTAGCTCTCATCCTCAAAAAATAGGATGCCTCTTCTTTTGATGTTTATATACCTATCTCTTGTTGTAATGTCCTCTACAAGCATATCTTGAAAATAATTTTGATGCAAACCCCCCTTATCCCCTCAGGGATGTGTGACCTCATGGTCTAGGATCGTTCAAATCAAGGAGTCGGGTCGACTCTTCGGGCCTTTGCTAGACCCCAACTCTATTGACAGAGGTCCCTTTTCCTTCTCTTGTGCAGTCTCTATTAAACCTAAGGGATATTTTCCTGTGCGCTTCTGAAATGTTGAGTTTTAGGCGCTAGCTCCTTTTTCATTAGCCCCTTCCTGCATATGGCCCTGGGATATGACCTCACGTAAGTATGTGATTGTGGGTGCGACCAAGAGTGGCGATGCGCTTTGCACTTTGCGACTATACCTCCAACATGAAGACCCACATGGCGGTCTTTCAGCTGAAAGGGAGCACTCTGCTATGGTGGAAGACACTCCTGCCACAAATGAACATGGTCGTCAAAGATATTTCATGGGAATTATTTGAGGAGCAGTTCTGGGAGAGGTATATTTCAAAGGAATTCATTAAGTGTCATCTTAATTAGTTCAATGCCTTGCGACAGGGTGGTCATACGATGCTCAAGTACGAGGCTCATTTCATGGAGCTACTTCGGTATGCTCCACATCAAAACACTGAGAAGATTAAGGTCAAAAAGTTTGTATTTGGACTTAATGTCATCATACGTGCTAAAGTGAGGATTTTAATGCCTCAGACATTGCACGATGTTATCTAGAAGGCCCTCATAGATTAGGAGGATCTCATTAGTGAGGGTTAGAGTGGGACTCCGATGAGACATGTAACATCTAGTGCGCAGAAGCATTAGACACCAGTTAGATATCCACTAGGGTATCAAGGCACTCCAAGAGGATCTACATTCACTACACCACGGTGACTAGCACGTCAGCAGTGCACTCCCTATAGAAGACCATCGCACCAACTGCAATGTCAACCGCAGCAACAACAATTCAGGCTTGTTCAGTAAAATAGACCAGGGTTTCAGGCCAGTGGGTCGTCAACTTCTACTTCAGGGGACCAAGAGTACTCTACTAAAGACTAGGTGTTTCACATGTGGAGAGCCACATTACCAGCGTGACTGCCCAGTTGAGAGGGCCAGAGCAGCCAGATCATTCGGACACACTATCGTAGGAGATTTGGGAAAGGCCCATTAGATTCATGTAGTGGTGAATAACCACCAGGCCGAGCACTAGTCTACTATGCTCAAGATGTCATGTACCATCATTGACCAGACCCTTAGTATTTTGATAGATCCAAGTGCTATAGAGAGATTTATTTTTGGTGCAGCACTAAAAAGAATTAAGGTAAAGTCAGTCAGACAGGACGATTTTAGCTTTGTATAAATGGCTTCGAGAGCCAGAAAGAAGGTTGGAGGAAAGGTTACAGGTTGTAGCCTTAACCTAGGATATTTTTTCACGAAGGTCAACCTATACGTGACAATATTAGGATCTTATGATGTCATGATCGGTATGGACTGGTTGGAATCGCATGAGGTGATACTCAACTGTAAGACAAAATGGTTGATCTTGGTTGATGATGTGGGACATAGACATGTAATTTTAGGAAGGAACCGGGGAGTTTCCCTAAGGTTCATCTCTTCCCTACAGGTTTGGAAGAGCATGCACAAGGGATGAAAGCTATATGTGATCCTTGCGTTGAATGAAAAGGGAGTGGTAGAAGGACTAGAAAACCTTCCGGTAGTATGAGAATTTGCGGACGTCTTCCCAGAGGAGTTACCAGGGTTTCCACTTGAGAGGGAATTAGAATTTACCATCAACCTAAAACTGAAAACTGAACCGATAGCAAGAACGCCTAATCGGATGTCGACCCTTGATTTACAGGATTTGAAAATGCAACTGAAGGAGTTTTTGGATCTAGGACTTATACATCCAAGTGTGTCACCATGGAGTGTGATTTTTGTTTTCATACGGAAGAAGGATGGGTCATGGAGACTCTACATTGACTATCATCAATTGAACAAGGAAACGATCAAGAACCAGTATTTGTTTCCAAGGATAGACGATTTGTTTGATCAGATGAAGGGCGTGATGATGTTATCGGAGATCGACTTGAGATTAGGGTATCACCAGTTACGGATCAAGGAGGGAGACATTCCTAATACTGCCTTTAAGATCAGGTTTTCACATTATGAGTTTATTGTTTTACTATTTGGACTGACAAACGCCCAAGGGGTATTCATAAGATTGATGAATGGGGTGTTCCATGAATACTTGGAAAATTTTGTTCAAGTATTCATTGACTATATTTTGATTTATTCTTGGACAATGGAAGAACATGACTAACATTTGCGCTTGGTACTATAGTGTCTATGAGAGAAAAAAATGTTTGGGAAACTGTTGAAGTGCTCATTTTATCAATCAAAGATTCATTATTTAGGGCATGTCATCTCCGACGAAGGTATTGCTGTGAAAATTTGCAATGCTTAAATAATCTCTCCATGGAAGTGTGTAGGCCCGTAATTTGTGTATAGTAGGTTATTCTATGCACAAGAGTTGTAAATTGTAAATTATTTACATTATAAATGCAATGATATAATAATCAAATGGACACCCACTACTGCAACATTTATAAAAAAAAATAATGATAAGAGGAAAAAAAAATCAATGGGGGAACCTACACACCCAAGGGCTAGATTATACATACAAATCTAGAATAATGGATGAAGACATCTCCAATGTGCACTAAGACTTAATTATTTTTATTGATAAAATAATATTGAGATATATAAGAGAGGGGGGAACTCTTATTTATAAAAATATGCCTTTATTTATGATGATGATGATTGTTAACATCCATTGAGACCAATTTTGGTTTATTGTTCATTAAAAAGAAACTGTATGAATTACTTGGTTTGCTTTAGAATTTTATTCTTATGCTTGAAAAGATTGAGGATAAGCTTTCTTGAATCTCCATAGTTAAATTGATGATTTGAAAGGTTACAAAGGTTAGTATTGTAGTAAATATTATGAAATTAAGATTTAATGTAGCATACACAAGACATTTTAAGAGAAATTGTTTTTCCCCATTCACATTCTTAGTATCACAAAGATGGAAAACTCTTCCATCCCACATTGTTTTAGGAATTGTCTAAGACTTATTTCATTATGAAGCTTGTGAAAGTTTGTTCTTATTTTAGCAACGTTGATTTTCTTCTTCACGCTAGTTATAACAAAAAATTGCTTCGAATTTCCAAGATTAGGGTTAGCAAATTCTTTATAATATATTTATTTTATTTTATCCTCTAATTCTTTATTTATTTATTTTTAACAAAAAAAGAGAAATTTAAATTATCAAAATGGTTTTAGTGTAGCTAACAATACTCTTTAAACTTATATAATGCCTTCATAGTTCAAGTTGTTTTCATAGATCCAAAACAACATACAAAGCTTACATATATCTATTGGAAAAATTTCCTAGTTTTTGTTACTGTAGTATAATCTATAAAAGATACCTAATATTGATTACTTTAAAAAAAAACATAAGTTAAAGATAGGTATGATGACTTTCTATATCCTCTAGGCATGTGGAAATGTGAACCAACTCCTATTCTCCAATTTTCATATATTCTATTAGTTCAATCACAATATCCTTATCCTTTTGTTCTACTTGACCAAAAAACCATTTATTAGAAGCCACAGATTGTGCATCTTTGTTCAAATTCTCCACTAAATTATTGAAGAAATTGCACTATGCCTATAGAATGGCTAACTATTGCTTAAATTGAACCAAGTTGCTCATAACTTTTGAAACTTGTGAGATACATTGTTGTTCATATTCATGAAATTTAGAGATAAGAGAGAAAATAGATGTTCTATTTCCCTAAACCATTTCTTCATGCATCCTTAGAATTCTCCTAAGCTCTTGTAAATCATGTTGATCCATGATGTATAGTCTGCCTTTTGTTAGCTATAGAGAGAGTCAAATCTTGAAAATGAAACAATCCCACAAGCCAGATTTGAAATACAGTGGTTAAGAGTCAACAAAAAACTGAAGGAGATTTCCCCAATACTCATATAAGAAAGACTCTGAATAATGATGTACACAACCAGAGAAAGGAGTATGAAACTTTGCAACTCCTCCTTTAGTTCCCGATACAACATTTCCCAAATATTCAAAGACAAATCCACACTCACAAAAACACAAATTTGATATTGTACTAACAACCAAAGCTTGATTATAGACCATTATAAGCAAACAAAAGGAAAATAGAGTGATATTAGTGCCAACTACCAACTTGAGTACCAAGGATAATTTTGTGTAGAAATAAATTAAACATAATTGCCCACAACCAAAGCGTATATAATGGGGCTTTGAAGTCTAGATATAAATACCCAAAAAAACCTTCCTAAAATATTCAAATTCAATTCCAAACCAACCAAGACCAGTGATAAAAACTATGCTAATAGCTTATACATGTGCACTATCCAAACTCAACAAACAAAGGACATACAAGATGAAAATAGAACTCACCACCAACCTAAAATTCAAATAGGATTTAGGACATAGTCTAGATGAGAAGAGTTACTTGTGTTCCTCCCATTGTGTAGAGGTCAGATTGTCCATTATCCCACCTTGCCTGGGTTGTTTAAATCTCTTCCTTCATTACCCATCATCCTTGCAATATCAAGCATGTGCTTGGGATCCTTGGGTCTCATCAAGTTTATTGAATTGCCTTAGTGGAGGGTTTGATGCATGAGGCACATGTGGCATAATATATTTGTGGTACTTATAATTAAATTCCAATAAGATTATTAAGGTATGGCTTAGATGGTTAATTAACCACTAACCTGAAGGTCCCCTATTTTTAATTTTGTTATGTTTTTGACGAATCAACTTGGCGGTTAAGGCTCCTTAAGACTTGATAAAAGGATATGGTTGGAATTATTTCTACCTCATGTTGATATAAAACCAGGATGAAGGTGAGTTTATGATCAATTTAACTAACTTTTTTGTGCATTAACCTAACAATTGTACTAGGATCCCCCACTATTGTTAGGGTTTTAATTTGCACTTACACCGCTAAACTTATTCCATGGAGTGATTAGTAATCTTATGTCTGATTATTTGATAATGTTTCCATTCCCCAAACAAAGGAAAATTCAATTTTTCCTCCGGGATCAATGAGGATCCCCCACTCCTAACACCTCTTATCGTCTAATTCCTTTACATTATGACAAAACATATACATATACACAAAATATCATTTACAAATCTCTGATCACAACTCAATTCTCTTAAAATTGGACAAAAAGGAGACTAAGCGTCCCGCCCCATTCAAAGTCAATCACTCATGGCTCCTAGAGGAAGACAATAGGAAATGAATCACTTAGTTATCGTCCCCTCTAGATGTAGACTCGAGTGCCTCTTTTATGACACAATTTGTTGACAACTTGACCAAGGTTATTCATGCTACTAAGGGTTGGGTTAAAGAACATCTCAAGAACTATCAGGCTCTGCTTCTTGAAACATAGAAGAAAACCAACGCCCTTCTGGTGGATCATCCACCTAGTCTCCTTTTTTAGGAAGATGAAGTTTCTCTCAAGTCTCTAGTCGCTCAGAGGTAAGATCTTATAGAAAAATAAGAGATGATATGGAATCTTAAAAGTAGTGTTGTGTGGCTAGCTAAAAGTCATGTTGTCCACGGCTAGCTAAAATTCATGTTGTATGGCTACCCGAAGGTGACAATAAAACTAAATTCTTTCACAGATTCGCCAACTATAGAAAAAACCTGAACACTATTTGGAAAGCTTCAAACCTGGAAAGTATTCCTATCAGATCCTTTCAGGTGAATGCAAAAGCGGGAAGGGCATACTATGGTAAGTTATTCCAAGAACCAACATGATGCCCCATCGAAGAAATTTTAAGTATAATCAGGATTTTCCCAAGGGTCTTCACAGACGAGATGAACTCCTATTTGACTGCATAGGTTTTTGAAGATGAAATTCAGGCCACTCTCTGATATATGAAAAAACAAAAGAGCACCAACCCCAATGGTCTCACTATTGAATTATATCTAGGACTTTATGAGCTTTTGAAAGGTGACCTTTTTAAGGTGGTTCAAGAATCCAAGCTCTCCAGAAAAATTCTTAGCTCTTTCAATTCCACCCACTTAGCTCTCATCCTCAAAAAATAGGATGCCTTTTCTTTTGATGACTATAGACCTATCTTTTGTTGTAATTTCATCTACAAGAATATCTCGAAATTAATTTTAATGCAGACCCCCCTTCTCCCCTCGGGGTTGCGTGACATCCCGGTCTAGGATCATTCAAATCAAGGAGTCAGATCGACTCTTCGGGCCTTTTCTACACCCCAAATCTATTTACATAGGTCCCCTTTCCTTCTCTTGTGTAGGCTCTGTCAAACCCGCAGGCTCTCTTCCTGCGCGCTTCCAAAATGTCGAGTTTCAGGTGCTAGCTCCTTTTTCATTAGCCCCTTCCTACATATGGCCCTGGGCTATGACCTCACGTAAGTATGTGATTGAGAGAGTGGAAAAGAGTGGTTTGAGACCAACCCTCCTTTCTCCCCGTAATTCGCTACAAAGCACCATGTATCCCTTTGGCAATATCATGGTTTCAATTGCGATCCACTCTAAGAATTTTAAATTCTGAGCATGTTCTGGCCCCGCAATCCATCTTGAACGTCGATCTTCTAACCTCAGTGGTGTTTTATGATCAAAAACTAAGATCTATTCCCTTTTTCTTCCTTCTCCCCGGAGCACGCTATCCCAGATCTCTAAGATCTGTCAACATGTGTCCCTTTCAATCAATGGTCATGATTGATTTTGTCTTTCGGCCTTCAGGAGTTTCAACTCTCAATTCATGGTTCCTCTGCATGACAACCTTCCGAAGTGGAAGATCTATTGACACTTTTCCTCAACCAACGAATGGCTCAGATGAACTTCAGCTCTCCACCTTCAGGATTTCTTTTTCAACACCTCCTCTTTCTTTCAGAGTGATTTCTCTGAAATGGCAGATCATCTATCGCATGTCCTCCTCAATCAATGGATCTTCCTCCACTTTGGCACTTTGTCCCTTTCAACTAGATCAACGGTCCTTCAACCCCCTTCTTGATCAATGATCAATATCTCCTTCAGGGTTTCGACATTTTCCCCCTCCTCTTTCCTCGAGAGTTCTAGATATGGCATCGCATGTCCACCTTTGAATCGACGACTCTCATCCGCTTCGGGGATTCATCCTTTGGAAATCTCAAATCTCAACTTCTCCATGCTCTTCTTTTCCTAAATCATTTTACTTGGAGTCCATGATCTAACGATATGTGTCCTCCCGTAGATCGATGACTCTTAGTTGCTTCATCTATTCGGTTTTTAGCGATTTCAAACTCCACTCCTTATCTTTCTCCCTGAGTGGTTTACCCAGAGTCCATGATCTAACGATGTGTGTCCTTTTACAGATAAAAATCTCCCAACTACTTTGGTTATTCGAGCTTCGGCGATTTCAAACTCTACTCCTTCACTTTCTCCTAGAGTCCATGATCTAATGATGTGTGTCCTTCCGCAGATCGACGTCTCCCAGCTGCTTCGACTATTCGGGCTTCGACGATTTCAAACCCCACTCCTTCGCTTTCTCCCAAAGCTCATGATCTGTCGACAGGTACCTTTTGGGTATGACGATCTAGATTCTCTTCGGCTCTTTGGGCTTCTTTCACTCGAATACAATGGATTTTCACCAAGTACCCTCTGGATCTGGCGGTCCAGATTCTCTTCGGCTATTCGGGATTCGAGAGTCTCAATTCTTATGCACTCATTCCTTCAAGATTGATTTCACCCGAAGACTCAGATCTGTTGACATGTACACTCCTGGAAATCAATGGCCAGGATCTATTTCGGGTCTTCGACGATTCCACTCGTCCTTGTCAACAAACTTCTAAAGTTGTGGGTCGTGTGCCACCTGTCCCTCTTCACAAATGAATGGTCCCTAATCACTTCGGGACTTCGGGACTTTGGAAATTCAATCCTTCTCTACACACAAGGGTTAAGGCCTGTGTACTTTACCTAGATCGGATGACTGTTGATCCTCTACACTCAGATCTGATGGTTGTGATCTATTATTCCTCACGCTCTCCTTTCACTTTCCTAGACATTGATATACTAGTCCAGATTTCTCCCTGTAGTCGATATGACGATTGATGTCACTCCTCCTCATGAGCTTCTTTGTTCTCTCGGACTTGGGAAAATTTCTAAGTGTTTAAAGGTTTTGGTCTTTGAACCTTCACCTACGAAACCGGTTGAAAGGGTCTCGTCTTCTCTTTTCCTCCTGAGCTTTAACAAATTTTCTTCGACTTGTGCACACACTTGCACTCTGCGTGCAAACTTGCACTATTCTTCCTAAGCTTGTGAATCTTAGAACAAGTTCACTTCTGCGCACACTCCTTGCATTGTCTCTCTTGAGCTTTTTCTTACTCAAGTTCTAAGATTGCATTCCCTTTACTCCTCAAAGGGATTCTTGGGCCTTCTCGGCAACTCTTTCTCAATGCACACTTGCAGAGCTTTACAGAGTGTTCATCAAATCTGTAAGAAACCTCCTCTAATACTCTTCTCTTTGAACTTTATAGAGAGTTCTCTTTGTGCATGATTGCACCTACTCGATGCCCACTTGGCATAGCTCTACAGAGTTCTCAGTGATTGTCCTCTGTGCTTTCTCTGAACAGTTTATTCTCTAAGGTATTCAACAACCTTGAGGTTTCCCCTGAGTTGTTATTACTTTGGTGCGCCCTCCTGACATATTATTTTGTGACTCACAGAGTTCAGATGCGCACTCCTTGCTCTAGCTACAGAACCTTTGATGTTCTATTATGCATTCATTGCACTATCTAAAGAACCTAGAATGATATTTCAAACTCAACAAAGATAAAGAAGTATATCTTCCTACTGTAGATGAAATCTATCATGCATCTACAACATACATAAACACACATAGATAACATTCATCAGATACACATAAACACACAAAAATTTCATATGCAGGAAAAACTGTTTTCTTTCTATTAAGATGAATGTCTGATTACAATATGTGCAGGTTGGACTGTAACAGATTCTCCGCTCTCTCAAGCTCTCTCAAAGAACTATTCTATCTCCTATTTCCTCCTCTGAGGATTTCTAACTAACTTGCGGCTACCTCCTATTCAGTAACAATACTGCTCCAACAGCCTCATTTGGGCATACAATGCATCTACATATACAAGAGGTCCTCCAGGGTTCCCTCTTACTACCTCTCCTATTGAAGTAACAACTAACAACTACTCAAGCTCCATTACATTAAATTATGAGAGTGAAACTCCCATATCTCTCATGATCATTCAGTTTCTTAGCGTTTTTCTCTTCTTCAATCATCCGTTCAAAATAGATCTACAGGAAAACACCAGCTTTTAGATTCCAAATAATTAAAAAGGTGTGATATGGCACTGATTGTCCCTCCACATGGGCTTTGTTAATGATGCTCCTGCATCATAATCCACTGTAAGTAAAATCATGAGCTCTTTCTCATGGTTCCCTCTGCTTATACATGAGCTCTTTCTCCTCCTTACCAATCTGATCAGTCTCTTTCTCTTTATCCTTCATGTTATCTTCATCTCTTGTGGCACTAGATGGCCATTCTTCTGTAGATTTCAGTTCTGCGGTCTCACCATTGAGTTGCTTCTCAGCTTCCTCCTATGATAGATTGACTTCTCTCATCTCCTCTTGTGTTGGTTCAAATCCTTCCTCCATCTTCTCCCCAAGCTGGTATGCTCATCCACCTATTTCCAACTTAGCTTGTTGGATGTGCATTTTTTTCACTATCACCCTTCTCTCCATGGATTCCAGTTCCTCATACAGCTCAGCAAAACCTAAGATGTGTGCTTCTGCTTCTACTGTGGGCTACAGTTCTATAGTCATCTCTTGTTCAGCTCCCAGGTTGAAAGTTTTGAGCAATTTTGTTGAATTCTCTTCTCCTACAATCTGCATGACTGTCTCCTGGTAGCCATCTTCTGGTTCTGGATTGTCCAACCAATCCTCCAACATCTTCATCTCTTGCTTCCATTGAGTGAGCAATTCATCTAAATGATCCCTTTTTTTTGCTAGGGTGGACATCAATGTCTTCTCCTTCTCCTCCTCTTTGACATTCTCTGTTGGTTTTCTTTCCTCCGTTGCACCTATATCACAGACACAATTAGTTTTAAAATCATTTGGCCCCATGGCCTCTTTCTTGGATTCTTGGTGCACCACCTCCTCATGTGCAACACTTGTACTAGCCTCTTCTGGACTATTTGGCAGGAATATTTGAATTCCACCAATGATCAAAATGCATTTTTTATCCTCCTCCACCAGTTCTCCTTGTTTATTTGAACTCTCAACTGAGTTCATGAGACTTTCAAGTAGTCTCCTTTCTTCTTCCTTTCCCACCTGAAAATATGGGATTTATCTTCTTCCCTCTTGGTAGTCTATGAGATCCTCAATTGATCTCATCTCATTTCCCCCTTGTAAATATGAAATTTCACTACTTCCCTCCTTACAATCTATGACATCCTCAATTGATCTCATCTCATTTCCCCCCTAGCAATTTGAAAATTCATCTCTTCCCTCCTGGCAGTTTATGAGACCTTTAAATGATCTCACCTCTTCCTCATCACTGAGGTTCCTCCCAATCTTTGGTTCACAGATGTGAATCACTTTCTCCTCTATGTCACTGAGGTTTTCAACTTCCCTCAGCCACCCCCTCAACTCTTGTTGTTTCTTTCTGGCCAACAACTTTTGAACAAGCCATTTTACCTTCCTGTTCAGAGGCCACTCATACCTCCAGTGTACCTTTGTCTCCTGCTACATCTTCGATGTTAGCTATTCCATCCTTCCTCTTATCTCAAAGAGCTTCTTATCAAATTCTTCTTTACTTTTCTTCTTTCAGTCTTCTCCTCGACCACACTTATGGCCTTCAGTAGCCATATTTTCTATCTTCAGCCCTCCTCGATATCTACCATTTTTTGTACATCTTGAAACAATCTTTACATAGCATCAATACTCTCTCTCTTCACCTACTATCTACAGGCACAATTAAGCTTCCGATACCATTTGATTTTATCATATTATCTCTTTTCACCTTCTCACCTTTACCTATGATCTGCAAACAAATTTTAATCTCTCGATACTACTTGATGTAGTCAAACTATGTCCTTCATCTCCTTTCCTCTTTTCCCTATTGTCTACAAGAAAAAATTAGCTCTGATGCCACTTGATCCAGACCCCCCTTCTCCCCTCAGGGTTATGCAACCTCCTGGTCTAGGATCGTTCAAATCAAGGAGTTGGATCGACTCTTCGGGACTTTTCTAGACCCCAACTATGTTTACACAGGTCCCCTTTCCTTCTCTTGTGCAGGCTCTATCAAACCCATGGGATCTCTTCCTGCGTTCTTCTAAAATGTCAAGTTTCAGGTGATAGCTCCTTTTTCATTATCCCCTTTCTGCATATTTCCCTAGGCTATGACCTCACGTAAGTATGTGATTGCAAGCGTAGCCAAGAGTGGTTTGAGACCAACCCTCTTTTCTCCCCACAATCTGCCATGTATCCCTTTGGCGATATCGTGGTTTCAATTGCAGCTCGCTCTAAGAATTTTAAAGTTCGAGCATGTTTTGGCCTCACAATCCAGCTAGATTGTCGATCTTCTGACCTCAACGGTGTTTCGTGATTAATGACTGAGACCTGTTCTCTTTTTATTCCTTCTCACCATAGCATGTTATCCCAGATCTCCACAATATGTCAACACGTGTCCCTTTCAATCAACGGTCGTGATTGATTTCATCTTTCGGCCTTTGGAAGTTTCAACTCTCAACTCCTGCTTCCTCTACAGGAAAATATTTCGAAGTGGAAGATCTACTGACACCTGTCCTCAACGAACGAAAGGCTCAGATGAACTCTGGTTCTCCACCTTCGGGAGTTCTTGTTCAACACCTCCTCTTTCTTCCGGAGTGATTTCTTTGAAATGGAAGATTGTCTGTCGCATGTCCTCCTCAATCAATGGCTTTGCCTCTGCTTCAATAATTTGGCCCTTTCAACCAGATCAATGATCCTTCGACCCCCTTCTCGATCAACGATTGATATCTCCTTCAGGGTTTCGGAATTTCCCCCCTCCGCTTTCCTTCAGAGTTCTAGATTTGGCACCGCGTGTATGGATCTCATATGCTTCAGGGCTTCAGCCTTCACAAATATCAAATATCAACTTCTCCATGCTCTGCTTTTCCTAGAGAATTTTACCTGGAGTCCACGATCTAACGACACGTGTCCTCCTGCAAATCGACAACTCCCATCTGCTTTGGCTATTTGGGTTTCAACGATTTCAAACTCCACTCCTTTACTTTATCCCTGAGTGGTTTACCTAGAGTCCATGATCTAACGACGTGTGTCCTTCAGCAGATTGATAGCTCCCAGATGCTTTGGCTATTTAGGCTTCAGCAATTTCAAACTCCACTCCTTCGATTTCTTCTGGAGTGTTCTACCTGGAGTTGACGATCTAATGACACATGTCCTTCCAAATATTGATGGCTCCCAATTGCTTTGGCGATTTCAAACTCCACTCCTTTGCTTTCTCTCAGAGCTCACGATCTGTCGACACGTACCCTCTGGATCTAACGGTCTAGATTCTCCTCGGCTCTTCGGGCTTCTTTCACCTGAAAACAACGTATTTCTACCACGTACCCTTTATATCTGGCGGTTCAGATTATCTTCGACTCTTCAGGCTTCAGGAGTCTCAATTCCTATGCATTTGTCCCTTCCGGAGTGATTTCACCCGAAGAATCAGATCCATTGACATGTACCCTCCTGGCAATCGACAGCCAGGATCTATTTCGGGTCTTCGATGATTCCACTCCTCCTTTTCCACAAAATTCTGAAGCTATCAATCATGCACTACATGTCTCTCTCGACAAATGAACAGTCCCTATTCACTTCGGGACTTTGGAAATTCAATCCTTCTATGCACACAAGGTTTAAGGCCCGTGTACTTTACCTGGATCAGACAATTATCGATCCTTTGTGCTCATATGCAATGGTTGGGATCTATTCCTCCTTGCACTCTCCTTTCACTTTCCTGGACACTGATCTAACGGTCTAAAGTTCTCCCTGCAGTCAATCTAATGGTTGTTGTCACTCCTCCTGATATTCTTTGTTCTCCCGGACTTCAGAAAATTTCTAAGTGTTCAAAGGTTTTGGTATTTGAACCTTCACCTGCGAAACTTGTTGAAAGTGTCTCATCTTCTCTTTTCCTCCTGAGCTTTGACAATTTGTCTTCGACTCGAGTGCACACTTGCATTGTGCATGCAAGCTTGCATTATTCCTCCTGATCTTGTGAATCTTGGAACAAGTTCACTTATGCGTGCACTCCTTGCGTTGTCTCTCTTGATCTTTTTCTTACTCAAGTTCTAAGGTTTCGATCCCTTTACTCCTCAAATGGATTCTTGGGTCTTCTCGACAACTTTTTATTAATGCACACTTGCAGAGCTTTACAGAGTGTTCAACAACTTTGTGAGTACCCTCCTATGATACTCTTCTCTTTGAAATCGATATAGAGTTCTCTTTGTGCATGCTTTCACATGCTCGATTCCCACTTGGCAGAGCTCTATAGAGTTCGCAGTGACTCTGTCTCTCTTTCATTTCTATGCACAGTTTCTCCTCTAAGGTATTCAACAACCATGAGGTTTCCTCTGAGTTTCTATCACTCTAGCGTGCCCTCCTGGCATGTTCTTTTCTGACTCCACAGATTTCAAATGCACACTCCTTGCTCTAGTTACAGAACCTATGATTTTTTATTGTGCACTCCTTGCACTACCTAAAGAACCCAGAATGATATTTTGAACTCAACAAAGATAAAGAAGTATATCTTCCTACTGCAGATGAAACCTATCATGAATCTACAACATACATAAACACACAGATAAATTTCATCGGATACACATAAACACACAAAAAGTTCATATGTAGAAAAAACTGCTTTCTTTCTATTAATATGAATGTCTGATTACAATATGTGCAGGCTAGACTGTAATAGAGTCTCATCTCTCTCAAGCTCTCTCAAAGAACTATTCTATCTCCTATTTCCTCCTCTAAGTATTTCTAACTAACTTGCGGCTACCTCCTATTCAGTAACAATACTCCTCCAGTAGCCTCATTTGGGCATACAATGCATCTACATATACAAGAGGTCCTCTAGGGTTCCCTTTGACTACCTCTCCTATCGAAGTAACAACTAACAACTACTCATGATTCGTTACATTAAAGTCTGAGAGTGAAAATCCTAGCTCTCTTGTGATCATTCAGTTTCCGAGCATTTCTCTCTTCTTCAATCACTCGTTCAAAATGGATCTATAGGAAAACACTAGATTTTAGATTCCAAATAATTAAAAAGGCACACTAAGGCACTAAGTTGTCCCTCCACATGGGATTTGCTGACGATGCTCCTGCATCAAATTTTCAATGGGATAAAGACTATGCTCAGTGATATAGTCTATGAAGAGTAGTTTGGATTCTTGTTTAAAAGGATATTCCATGATGCAATTTATCTAGCATAGGAAGCCTGCATTCCATCAATCTCCAAGAGCTTCCTATGGTTATTCTCAAGATTGATCTCTCCAAATCCTTTGACAAGGATATTCATTCCTATATTCGGCTCATTTTAATACAAATGGGCATGCATCTCTCCATTTTCAAGTAAATCATGGGTCTCATTCAATCTACCTCCTTTGCAGTTCTTATCAATGCCCCCACACCCCCCCCCCCTACAAATTCTTATGGTCTTCAAGAGGCCTAAGACAAGGCTTCCCTTTGTCTCCCTTCTTGTTCCTTATGGTGGCAGAAGGACTTATCAAACTTATAGACAATGCAAGAGTCCAAGGATAAATAAAAGGAGTTAATATTACACCCTATAAAATTATTCTCACATTTTTTCATTGATGACGTTCTTTTGTTCGATGTAGGCTCTCCTTAGGAGTTTCTTGCACTCAAAAAGATTCTAGAATTATATTGTCATGCTATAGGCATGGAAGTTAACATGACTAAATCAAGCATTCTTTATAGTTTCCCTCAAGAAGATTTGCAGTTGCATTTGGACAACTATCTCCCTTTCTCGGATGAAAGCATTGATGTTGGTTTAAAGTAATTGGGTTTTTCTTGGAATCAAAATTCCTATATCTTTGAGGACATTTATTTATTTTGAAATATGTCCTAGAAAGCATTCCACTCTATTGAGAATCAATAGAAAAAATCTCAAAAGGGATTCTGACAAAAAACAAGAAGGTTATCTTTCACTTCCTTTGGATTGGAAACATGAACACAGATGGAATACCTCTTGTCAAGTAGTCTAGCATAGCCTTGCCCAAGATCCTTAGAGACTGGGGAATAAAAAACATTTATCTCTTTATCCAGACTTTAGAAGCCAAAAATATTTTTTGACTTATCTCCAATATATAGCTTTAGGGCAGAGTAATGTCTTCAAAATACTTTGGCGGCCTATTGGTGAAAGACTAGTTCCAATCCCCCTGGAAATCAATAAAACAAATCTCAATAGTTTGGAAGGACTTTGTGGAATCTTTTCCCCTAGCCATTGATTGGACTATCTGGCGAATCGACAATGGTAAGAAAGTTAGGATCGAAGAGGACCCATGGGTGGGGGTTGATGAAGAGTTCAAGCTATTGGATGATATTTTGTCTCTTTTGCATGAACATGGAATTTTTCATCTTTGGGATGCAAAGTTCCTTGACCAAGACAAGCCTGGCTTTCCTGGTTGATGAAGAGTTCAAACTATTGGATGATATTTTGCCTCTTCTGCATGAACATGGAAATTTTCATCTCTAGGATGCAAAGTCCCTTGACCAAGATAGGATTAGTTTTCCCAGCTGAAAATCGATAGAGGAACTTGGACTGAAAGCTCGCCTCACCTAAAAATAGAAAAACTATATTGGTAATATGTACTCCAACTTCATTAAGCTCAATGATGATAAGGAATATTCTCTTTGTTGGTCCAAGAACCCCATTACAGGTGAATACTTTGTCAAGCTTAGTTATAAAACTCATGTAGAGGCTACATTCTAGGGTGAGAAATCTTGGTGGTGGGAGCGATTATGGAAGCTACATGCTCCTATGAAATACAAAATTATCTTATGGTTGGCATTAAAAAATAAGATGTTAACTTGGGACAGTGGTCCCAAAAAAGGATAGGTTGGTCCCAATATGTGCACTCTTTATAGGCAGGACTCTGAGTTTGTGCTTCATACCTTTGTTTCTTTCTCTTTTGCATCCCAGGTATGGACATCAATTGTAAATAAGTTCAAGCCTAAGGCTGGTTGCAATCTCTCAAGCCTAGAAGATCGTGTAAAAAATGGTTTTCAAATGTGTTTATGGCCAACTACAATTCACTCCCTTATTTCTTTATTTACTTTATCTGGTGGGCTTGTAATCTCATCCTTTTTCAATACAAATAGGTTCTAATAGATGTGGTCGTAGGTTTGATTGAGAATCTCTCTCACAAATTTAAATGTGAACCTAAAAAATCAAATCCTCACAAGACTTCTATGTCAGCTCTATATCTAGACATCCCTTGGGGATTTTTTGATGGTGCAAGTCAAGGGCACCCCCCATAGATGTGGAATTTGAGTAGTTTTGTTTTTAAATTCCACACATTATTTTCATGTTTTTTATGCCCCTAGGAATGACTCTAATACTAAATATGAGTTCACTGCTCTTTGGAATCTGTTGCACATAGCTAAATCTCATGAAGTCTCAAAGCTGCAAATCATGGGTGACTCAAAGTTGGTCATTGATTGGGATAATGACAAAGTTAAATTTTAAGTGATCCACCTTCAGTCCTTGTTGATGTAATGACCCCTTCGTTACGACTACAAGCGAAGCAGAAGTGCATTTTTTTTTTTTTGTTTTTAGGCAAGAAGGCGATGATGACAAAATTTTAACCACACAACTGATGATGAACACAAGCACACAGTCCAGGCAATAGGAAAATATGACTCCACACAGTCCACGAAACGTACATATAACAACAAGGAGAAATGACTACCTACCCGACACAACATGACCACACCCACCAACTAAGGGACAACATCCCCCTCTCGACACCACGGCCTTGACGAACAAAGACTAGAACCTCAAGGCACAAGAACCAAATGCATGAAGGCTTTCAACCCATGCACTAAAGGAAAACTTACAATGCTCAACAACACTCACACAGAAGGCACCAACTCTGGCCAAGTTATCATTTGCTGCTATCTAATAGGACGGGCCATGATCCCCTCATCAGGAATCATGTCATCCCCAGGCGATATACGCATCAATAACCTTGGTGCAACACATTCTATCTGGACCAAGGACTCTAGATAACTCCGACGTGATAGGAGTTGAATATTGACAAGAAGGCTACACCCATACCCCAAGCAATAGGTCGACCAAATGCAAGATGACTATAATCAAAGGAAAATCTCAAGCTAATACCCGACTCCCCCAACAATCTGTACAATAACTGATAAGCCAGATGTCTAAGTAAGAAGGTTGAACTGTTACCAAGCGACTAAGGTCATAAATGTTATCATAATGCACACTAAGAAAGGCACTTAACCAAATCAAATCCACTTATCCATAATTATAAACTATCCATTAAAATAAGTGATCTACTTAACATTTTAAAGGTGCTCCACGCTTTTTGGCCCTTGACCAAATTTTGGGAGAGTTTTAGTCATATTGACCTATTTTGGGACTTCGACAGCCTGTGGAAGGAGGAGCGCAAGATGAAGTGGAGATCATGGGATCTCGGCCCACTTTTGGATCCTTTTTGGGTTTTGGGGAATATGTAATGGGAATGGGATGTTGGCCCATGGTTTTACCCATGTTTAGTCCTATTTTGTATGTATAAATAAAAGGCTAGGCAATGTAAGAAGTAGTTGAATAGTGCATCTACGTGATGTGAATGTATGCTAAGTGTGAATAGAGTCTGTAAGAACTTTATGCATCACTGTAAGAGACTTGCAGAGCTAAGTGAAGGTCCTTGTAGCAGATTGTGGAGGGCTTAGTGTTGTAAAGCAAGGAAGAAGGATCTAGTGAGCTGCGCAGATCTTCTGTCATGTGTGGAGTAAGGGTTTTGATGGATTTTTGCTTGTAACCGATTGACTGAAGACAATAAAGAAGAAGAGTTGGTGGACATAGCCCCAGGGTGGGGTTGAACCACATAAACACTATGTTGTCTTGTTGTGTGCTTGTCTTAATATGTTTATGTCTTCTTTTTCTAATTTCTTTGAGATTATTAGATAGATATACTTATGCTAGTGCTAATGATGTGTAAGAATGTTATATCTGATCTATATGAATGTGATGAGTGATTGATATTCTAGATATGACCTATTTATTGATGCTAAGTTCTTAAATGCATTATATCAGTGTGGATGTTGTGAAGCCATGTTTTATCATCGAAGTGATTATTGATTGTATATTGAGGAACTTACAATGCTAAGTACTTTATTAAGTAGTATAATCATAGATATGTGTCCCAGCTAAGGTTGCAATTGCCTGAGTCTTGCAACCACCCCTGCCTCTGCCTCGGTTGAGACTTCATCTTCTTGCAGGGGTTGTCGAAAGGGCCAGTAGCTAGGGCTTTGTTGGTGCGTTGTTGTAGCATTGAACCCTGGGTCTGTCCTTGTGCCAACAAATGGTTCTATTGCTGGGACCTGAAACAATGATTGCTGGGAACTAAGGAAGAAGAAGCTTGTGTAAAGATTTGACCTAAAACTGAGAAAGCTCTGAGCGTAGATCTGTTGCTCTGGTGCACAATATTCTACTTAGTTTGAAAATCTCTGTGCTAAGGAAAAGAAGTCTGGTCAAAGAACAGTTGCAAGATCCAGAAACTTTGGGCCCTAAGAAAGGTAAAAGTGAGAATTCTTGATTAAAAAGAGTAAGATCTGTAAGATCTGATAAAGGTAAGAATAGTTAAAAAATTTAGATCTAGAAATCTGTGTGCTCTGTAGAAGTAAGATAAGTGGAAATTTTTGTTTCTAGAGTATGGATCTAGGTATGTTTAATAGAATCTGTCCTATTTTGAAAACTAGGGTATTAATAGATGAAAGAAGATTTGATATGAGTAGATATGATAAGAATATTGAATGATATGTTATACCTATGCATAGAAAGAATGTTTGGACTAATGAATGGATGCAGGATCTTAGAAAGAATTTATTGCAGGTTAGCTCCTATGATCCTAGCGCGCAGTATAGGAGAAGTTGGGGATCATTTAAAAGAAAGAGAGGATTAACCCTCTGTTACAGCTGCAGAAAACCAAGACACCTTTCTAAGGCATGCCCTAGGAGAAGACCTGGTTGTCTTTGTTGCAAATCTATGGACCATGAAGTGTTGTATTTCCCTAGAATGATTGCTAAGATAGAAAGTACGAACATAAGAAAAGAAAACCGTAAGGAAGATCCAAAAACTAAGGCTATAGCAGAACCCCAAAAAGAATCAGAGAAGGTATTGCTACAGATGAAAGAAACCTTGAATGACCATTGACATGTTAGATTATTAGAGATCTTTAAAAATAAGGAATGCCTTGAAGAAAGAATAGGAGACTTCAACATTGATTGTGTTCTATATGAGGAAACACAGGTGAATATCATGACAGAGAGGACTTGGGAAGCTATAGGAAGGCCTTCTATGATTCATTCATTAGGAGGAATAGGGTTATTCAAAGGAAAACTAGTAAACCTATGTGGAAATCTCACTCAGATATCTATGAAGGCCAATGGAACTTCAACAGAAAAAGATTTTGAGATTATTCAATTTATTGAGGATCATGCCTCATTTACCATGTTACTAGGGAAACCTTGGATTGAAAGAGATCAAGCCAGATGAAAAGAAGAAGAAGAATTTTTGGAGCAGAAGAAGCAAGAATTAAAAGATTTCATGACTAGAAGAATCACATACTTGATTGAAGAACAGAAGAATAGGTCAAAGCTACTTAACACTAGAGACCCAAATGTCGAAGCTACAAGAACATTAGAAGACTTGTAGAATACTAAGGTACCTATCTCGGATAAAGAAGAGGTGTTAATCCTGAATCCTAGGAAAGAATCTCAATAGCACACAGTGACTATGTCCGAAGACAATAAGAATTAGAATGGAAAAGGGACTACCGAGACGAAGCTCATTGGGAGGAAGGATAGAAAGTTAAGTAAGAAGAGAGCTAAGTTTGAAAAGTTACAAAAGGTTCCAGAGGGAACTTCACAAATAGAAAATTTTTAGAATTGGAGCTTCGTCGGGATATCAGAACAGCGACACATGGCACTTTTCCATGGGGAGGAAATATAGTCGTTAGGACCAATATATCCATTCGACTGCCTCTCCAAATGGGTTGGAAAACATTAATAATGCAACACCAGACCGTTGGACCATGCCATAACGAACAGAACAAGAGTTAATGAGGCTTCATAGCCGTTACAAGTGAACCGTTGTCGAGTTGACTATTTATCCCAACGTACCATGCACAAAGAACACTTTTTCTAAACCAAGAATTTGAGCCCGCAGACCAAGTGAATTTTATACAGTGATCATTGCCCTCTTGATGTTTATTCTAGTGTAGTATCTAAGTTAATTATGAACCCAATATTATTAATCCTGAGCGTGTATGTCCGATGAGATCACCGCAGTTGAAGAAACAGTAACAGAAGTACTCCTCGACTTGATGACTGAAAGAGTCATGTCGGAGAGAGGATTGTCTACCGGTCTACAAGAATCATTGACGAGAGGATTGTCGGCCTCTCCATCCACTGCTCGATCTGAACCATCACGGCCCGCAGACGAAAATCGAACTAAACACGGAGATGATCTCGTGAATTCTAAGTTGATTCTGAGCATATTGCCCACCTACCTACCACCTCTGAGTGGTGCAATAAATCGAGACAGTGTGCCCAGAGACTTTGAGTATGAATTGGTCACTGCGTACCTCATGAAGGGGATATGTGCAGTTCACGCGGATCAAGAAAAGATAGCAGCGTTGAAGTTTATCAACTTCAACCTCAGCGACAAGAAGGTCTACAACATGCTCACCCCACATAAGTACCTCACTAGGATGAAAGGAAATAATTCAAAGATTGTCCCTCAGTCATGGACCCATAACCTCACGCAGTCTACACTGCTCAAAATCATGAAGATTCCTCACTTCGGAAGGCACCAAGAAGTGAATGCATGCATCAAGTTGTTGCAGTCCTGTTACCATGGAGGATACTTGTGGTTAAACCTTCCTATCACAGTGGATCTAACATTGATCAATCAGATCAAAAGGATGAGTATGCAAGGCCTTGACCCACGGGATTTGTATCCCAAAAAAACCATGGATCGTGCTTTAGCTCAAATGATAAAAGACACCTACGACGATGTCAAGAAAGGCACGTGAGGCTACAAGCTGGCTTATATCAAAAGTGGCGCAGTGCGCCTAGCCTGTTAATTGATCGTGGGAAAGTTGGCCCGCAAGAACTGACCCACCCAAGTCACTGGCTTTGTAGTCGACCTCACAAGGAAGTGTGCGGAGGGCCTACAAATGAATTGGGCGAAGTACCTCGTGAACTAGTTGGAACTGGACTGCAAGGAAGCACAAGATCAAGGATATGAGTTCCACTTCAATTAGCTTCTAATCATGATTGCTTTCATCACATGGGAGATGTCGAAAGGTGCGATCTTCCTAGACATCGAGCCCTTTGAACCTCTGGTCACGAAGTTCAGTACACTGTGGTATTCCAGTGACATGAACAAGCAATGGCAGTCAAATGTTGTATTCCACACATATTACAATCAGTTGAAGGTAGTTATCCAGTCCGAGCCTCGCATCATGCCAAATACTCTCCACAGGTTTCGGCCTTTAATGAAATTCAGTGCAGATTGCCATTTCATTTATATTACAGCGCGTGTTGATGAGCACAAGCAGCAAATTCAATCTTACTACAATCTGACAGAGGAGGACTTAGAAGAAATCACCAAGGACTGGTCGATGAACCTCCTCATTCCAGCAGACCCTGTAGAGATATCCGATTTAAATAGTCCAGAAACTATGTCGGATACACCCGAACCTAGCAAAAGATAAAGAAGACCAAAGAGGTCCATGATTTAGACAACGCATTCGTGAAGATCGTTTCCATATCAACAGAGAAAGGAGGAGATGGCGGAGAGATAGATGGTGCGAAAGTTAAATAGAAGAAAGGTGAGGTTACACTGCCTAGAGATGAGGACGATCCCTCGAAGAAAAGGAAGGTTTCCCTTCCGAAACCTTCCTCCCAGAAGAAAGTGAAAGCAACCATGACCAAAATGCAGAACATCCTCACCTCCAATGACTTCGATTTCATCATAGCATCCCTGAATGATGCTTCATTGGAGATAGCAGAGAAACAAGAAGCTAAGCAGGAGGAGGTGTTCCATCAGATTAAGGACGAGCTCCAAGGAGTGTAGCAAGCACTACAATCTAGCCGTGTAGTCTCCACTGTGCCTCTGTCAGCAAGAACATCAGAACTGGGAGATGAGCCAGCTCAACTCCACCACATTGTTCATATAGTCAAAGATCGCCTTTGACAAGCTCAGGAAGAAACAACGCAAGCTACCCAAGATTTGGCAAAAATACAGGGATACCTTGTAAAACAACACAATACTGGAGAATGGGAAAAGCTTTCTCTGCAAGTGAAGTGGGATGAAGAAAAAGAATAGCTGCAACAAAGCAAGGAATAGTTGCTCGCAAAGAAACTCAAAGTAAAAGAAATGGTTCATAGAGCACTTCGCTCTGTGACAGTCATAGAAGTAAAGACTGAAGAGCAAGTTCCACAACATGTGGAACAACTTGAAGAAGTAATCCAACAACTCCAACAGTGCATAGCATACTTGGAGCTCCGTACAATGCCCAAGACCCCTCAAGATGTAAGAGACCAAAGGGAAGAAACTGCCCATAGTGCAGTTGACAGACTAAAATCTCTTACCTTGGAGTGCAAGAAGATGAGTAATTGCACCGCCCAAACTTATGAGAACCTCACCGAGAATCCGTAGTTACAGGAATTAGAGTCGTAGCTGAAGGAAGCAAAGTAGCACGCAGACACACTACAGGCACAACTGAAGGCCTTGGTGGTTGTGGAAAGAATGAAGTGGTCTTAGGAGCAACACACCGCTTAATAGCAGATCCATATGATTCAAATCATAGTGATGGAAGTTACTCAATAGCTTCAACCAGTGCAAGATAAGGCATGCCAATTATTCACAGAGGTTGAAATCCAAGGAGCAGAGCTAGAACAGGTTGTCATCACAGTAGAACAACGCCTATAAGGGCCTGTGAACGACGCAGTGATCCAAGAGCTCACCGAGCAAGAGGTCATTGCACAACAGCAAGTCGAAGCAGCTCGAGCCAAGATCGAGGTAGAACTGATCAGACCATAGTGACTTGGGACAAGTCATAGGTGAGTGTTGGGGGCTTGTTGGCCCTTGACCAAGTTTTGGGAGATTTTTTGTCATATTGACCTATTTTGGGACTTTGACAGCCTGTCAAAGGAGGAGCACAAGATGAAGTGGAGATCATGGGATCTCATTCCACTTTTAGATACTTTTTGGGTTTTTGGGAATATGTAACAGGAATGGGATGTCGACCCACGGTTTTACCCATGTTTAGGCCTATTTTGTATGTATAAATAGAAGGCTAGGAAATGTAAGAAGTAGTTGAATAGTGCATCTACGTGATGTGAATGTATGCTAAGTGCGAATAGAGTCTATAAGCACTTTTTGCATGACTATAAGAGACTTGCAAAGCTAAGTGTAGGTCCTTATAGCAGATTGTGGAGGGCTTAGTGTTGTAATGCAAGGAAGAAGGATATAACGAGCTGCGCAAATCTTCTGTCCTATGTGGAGTAAGGGCTTTGATGGCTTTGTGCTTGTAACTGATTGACTAAAGACAATAAAGAAGAAGAGTTGGTGGATGTAGCCCCGGGGTGGGGGTGAACCACATAAACACTGTGTTGTCTTGCTTTGTGCTTTTCCTAATATGTTTATGTCTTCTTTTGCTAAGTGCTTTGAGATGATTAGATATATCTACTTATGCTAGTGCTAATGATGTATAAGAATGTTAGATCTGATCTATATGAATGTGTAGAGTGCTTGATCTGCTAGATATGACCTATCTATTGATGCTAAGTTCTTAAATGCGTTATATCAGTGTGAATGTTGTGAAGCCCTGTTTTATCAGCGAAGTGATTATTGATTGTATATTGAGTAACTGATGGTGCTAAGTCCTTTATTAAGTAGTACAATCATAGATCTGTGTCCCAGCTAAGGTTGCAGACACCTGAGTCTTGCAACCACCCCTTCCTCTACCTCGGATGAGACTTCATATGCTTCGCAGGTGCTTCCGAAAGGGCCGGTAGTTAGGGATTTGTTGGTGCGTTGTTGTAGCATTGAACCTTGGGTTTGCCCCTATGCCAACAATGTTGCTTTAAAAAAAAGGAATCAACATTATTGTCTAGAAGGGATAATCCTAAATGTGATCGATGTCTATCATTAATGCCACTTCAATGCTATCCTTTCTGCCATTTTATGTTGTGATGTGGTTATAAATAAAATCCATTGGACGTTATTCAATGAAATTTCAGTGCTATCTTGTTGTTTATGAATAATTGTCACCTCAATGTTATTCAATGACATTTAATGCTATTATTTAACACTATCTAAATCAATCTATACATTACATATAAATCAATCTATACATTGCAAGCTATATAATGCCATATAAAACAAGCTATACCTTACAAGAAAGTCGCTATACATTCAATGAGATTTAATGCCATATAAATCAAGCCATACGTTCAAGTTATTCATTTAATGAGATTTAATGCCATGTACATTCACTGATATTTAATGCCATACACATTCAATAAGATTTAATGCCATATACATTCAGAAATCTATACAGAATCTATGCATTACAAAAATCAATGAGATTTAAA
>ML797480.1:173227-186509 GCA_009831015.1 Picea engelmannii
AAACACAAGCAACGAATGTGTATTTAAGAGTGGCAATTCGCCCAGTAAATAAAAATGAAATGCAGACTTAAGAGGTGGAAAATTGTCAGGTAAACACAAGCAACAAATGTGTCTTTAAGAGTGGCAATTCTCCTAGTAAATAAAAACGAAACACGGACTTAAGAGGTGGAAAATATCCAGGTTAAAAAAAATAACGAATGTGTCTTTAAGAGTGGAAATTCACCCAGTCAATAACAATGAAATGCAAACTTAAGAAGTGGCAAATCGCTAGGTAAACACAAGCAACGAATGTGTCTTTAAGAGTGGCAATTCGCCCAGTCAATAAAAATGAAATGAAGACTTAAGAAGTGGAAAATCACCAGGTAAACACCCACGATTTGTAGTCTTAATTCGTCGTCAAATATTAAGGTGCAGAGTATAAAAATTGCAGAGAATAATGCCCCCTAAAAAAACAAAACACATAGTTAAATAGCCAAGAAGGTATTACCAAGCAGAGTTGAATTATCCAGTAACATTTAAAAACGTAGAGTTAGAAATTTCATGGTTGAGAGTGTTGAAATGCAGAGAACACTAAACACAATTTTTAGATGCCAAGAATGATTAGGACGCAGAGGTGATATAACAAGAAGGGACCAAAATAAGGCGGAGATCAAGGCTCAGAGATAAGAAGGGGTAAACTATTGGGCAAACACATCCTTCACTCGTCATCCACGCACAAAAAAGCAGGGCATTAAAATCTATAGGTCATTGTGCACCGAAGTGATGACTGTTGATTCGGCTCCTGGCCGACTGCTCAGGCGTGGACTGGCAAACTAGGGATGAGGACGAAAATCTCAACTCTTCATAATAATCAACAAAACCAAAGGACAGGCTCAATAGGCAGCAATCGAAAGCCAAGGGAATCAATCAACAACAAGCTTAAGGCTATGGGGAAATTGAGTTATCAGTTAAAATGCTAAGTCAACATTTTCCTTACCCAATTAAAAATACAGAATGGAAAGTGTGAGCCATAATAAGAATCTATCATGCAGAATCAAGTAAGCATACCATAGCCCAAGTTGTCCACTCTGATTCGTTATCCCACGTGCTCCGTGCAGCTCCCACTTGTCAACCGATGAGACTTCATCGGTACCTCCCAGCCAACGCTAGGGGTACTCCTCTTCCCCCTTAGCCCCCCAAGATGCAAAGGGGCCACACACACTAAAACAGAGAGCAGTTAGCTCCCAATTCGCCTCACAAGGCTGAGCTACCACTCCTCACCGATCTGGGTATCCCAACTCCCACAAGCTAATTCAGTCAAGTCTAAAATTCTGCAGCATAACGTTACGCATAACAAAAGAGATCTATCATCCTCCTCCTCCCTCCTTTATATAGAGTTTCCAAGTCATTTACTTTCCCAAAATCCCATTTAATTTATTGTTCAATAATTTAATTCATAAAAATCCTCCCTGTACATGTGTCACCCATCCCCTTCATTGCACCACAAATTAATTTCATTAATTAATTAATTATTCCTATTTCCCTCACCCACCTAAAAGGATTCCTAGAATCACTCCTAGGTGTCCCCATATTCCCTTACACATTTTCTTACCCCCTTACTAATTTACTAGATGAGTTTAATTTAGAAAGTTCTTAAATGCTAGATACCTTACTAAGTTAGTCTTTCTGCTTTTTCCTTGTGTTTCCCCTTTCTTTTTATGTTTCCCATTTTTTCCTAGTTTCCTAATTCTTTTAAATTTCTCTCTTTCCCTTTTCATTTAAGACTCAAATTGGCAGGTGTAGAAAACTAACTTTTTCCCCTTTTCCTTTTTAATTGATAAAATTTTAATTAGCATATGTGATAAAACAATTATTTCCCCCTTTTCCCCCTTTTTAAATTTATTCCCCAAAATATTTTTATAAATTAATTGAATTACTTACCCCCTTCTCGTCACATGATTAATGATGATTATCATTATCATTTATTTATTTTTATTTTTATATAAATAGATAATAAAAAATTTTTATCACAAGTATCACTTAGACATAGACTTTATTTTCCTAGGTTGGGTGACATTTTATTAGGGAAATTGTTTTAAATCTTTCTTATCACGTTATTCATCCTAAGGCCATCTAGGTTTATCCATTTATTAATTAACAATGCGACGTGCCCTTCAGGATGCACAAGGTGCTCCAAGGGTGCCACCCGCCTCATTATGTTTCCCTTGCGTGGCGTACCCTTCAGGACGCACTACGTGCTCCAAGGGTGCCACTAGCCTCTTTCCATTTTTCTTGTGTGATGTGCCTTTCAGGACGCACTTCATGCTCCAAGGGTGCCACTCGCCTCTTGACTGACTTGGTAGACATCAAAAACCCCTGGAGTTAATACTCCACCAAGTGATCTTGTGGGAGACTAAGGGCCTCTAAGGAATAAGGCCCTTGCCTTATTGCACGCCCCTTAGAATCATCGTGAATGAATGTCGCAGTTGGTCCTCACGACATCGTGGGTCTTCTCGAATTAGGTAATCGCTAACCTACAGTTCAAGCCACGACGGGAGTGCTAGTAGGTTGTGGCAAGGCTATTGTCCACACCTCTCCCTCAACGTCTCTGGTAGTCGTGCGTGACCCCTCTACTCCACATGTGAGTTTGGTCGGCAAGCTATCGTAAGCCTGCATCATCAGCAAATCATGTCATATATAGTATACATAATCATATCATCTAATCAGATGCACAAATGTCATATATACAACAATCAAACCCTCAATAGTCCACTCTCTGACTTGATTTGGAGTCCAAGTGGTTTCATCGATGCCTCTGCATCCTCGAGGTCCAAAATCATGCACACTCAGGAAAACTGAGTCAATAACACCTATCTATGTCAATTCAACAAAATAAGAAGCCATCAATCCATAACACCTCATAATCATAATCAAATGTCCAATAGTATAATAATATGGATCACTTGCAAGCAAGTGTCGTCAAAGAATAAGTTAGCTCAGTGCGCGCAAGAGAGGGATGTTACAATTGAATATGATTTGTGATTCAATTTGGGGTTTCGTTTGGACCTCTTTTTCTCACATCTTCCAAGAGTTGAACAAGACAACAAATTTTCTCTCAAAAGAGGCTTTAACTCTTCGTGATGGCTCTATAGTCTCTTAAAATTTTTATGATGGTTATATGATTGAAGACTTATATTTTATTTTTTATTTCTTAATTTTTTATTAACTCCTTGGCTCTATATCTTTGTTATTAAACAATTTTGTAATGTTCTTAGTATGTATGTGTATATAATGATGATGAAATAGTAAACTACATATTAGATTGCATATGTAAGCATCCCTCATATTAAGTTTTGAGTCTTTTTCCTCAATCCTTGTTAGGACAAATTCATGTATATTCTCTTCATGAAATAAAAATATTTTTTTCTTCTTAAAATTATTTTTTTAAACATATGGTTATCCTCTTGAATGAGTTTCATAGAATCACCCCCATATCGTCGTAGCTAAACTAAATAGTGAAACCCGTAGACCGACTGCATAAGATGTACGTTGTGGGTGTTGGGTGGACTTTGGCAATATTATAAGATGAAATTTCCTCTTATCGATGGTATAACTTTATGTCATTAACATTCATTAAGTATTTCCACGTGGCATGGGTAGAATATATTTGATGTACATATTTTATTGGATAATTGAAACCTCCCGTGATAAATTATATCCCACGTGGTATGGGTCGAATATATTTGATTTATATATCATTGAAATCCCCGTGATAAAGTAGCATAAATAAGGACCTCATTGTTTCTTTAGTACACCTATTCTTGTTAGTCCTTAAGGCAAGCTAGGGACTCTAGCATTTGATTAGGCATTGAATGATTATTAGTTTATGTTTACTTTTAATATATTTATTATGAGCATAATTTTATAGCATTATAATCTTAACTTTATAGCAAGGTTTATAATTTTTTATTTAATATTTTGCAAAAAGATATTTATTTAATTTTATTGGTTCATGGTTCTAATATTTGAAGTTTTATTGTTCGTTTAGTTTTTCCCAATGCATTTTTTTTTAATTGCCTATGCATTTTTTTGATTGCATATCCTAACTGTTTAGGATGATATGCAATTTACATTTTTTCTATTCTTTTCATTTTTACATATAACCTATGTTCTAAGTTTATATAATCTAAGTTCTAAGTTTGTTACTTTACACTTTTAGTGTTATTGCATTAACATTTTGATTGCACTGACATTTCAATGTCGAGGATTTAAAGTAGTTTGATCAGGGATTTAAAGTAGTCTGACAAATATGATGTCTCCATCACCTGTTCTTCCTCTTGCATTTGACATGCATCACATGTCAGTCTGCTTGCATTAACACTTCTACTGTCAAATGCCAGTCTTATTGTGCACTGCCATGCCCTTCTTCCTTCATCACTTCCTTCCCATCTCCTAGCTATGCCACTTTCATCATTGCCTTTGTTGTCAACTATAGTGTACAACGATAGAATTGGTAGGTTATGTTGCTTGGATGGAGATCAGGCTATAGAAAAGAAGTCAATATATAAGCTTAGTTTTTAATCCCCATACAAGGGAAGGTATCATTTGAAGCGCAATGCCAAGATAGAAAGCTTTCATAGGGCACATCTGCTTGATATAGATAGTGCCTCTATCGTCCAAACCTATTCCTATGTAGGATTAAAAATGGCCACCCAAGCTAGCCTGTTATCCCCACTCCCCTTTGTGGATTGGTCTTGGATTAGGACGAGAAAGAAACACCCTTGAGTAATCATAAAAAGCTAAAGACTCCTTACTTGGATGACTACAGAGGAGAGAGATCATGTGATCACAAGAGTTTGTTGGTCTAAGTTTGTATCAACAACAATGGAGTTTTTGGGGAAGGCAGGGGGTGGCTAAGAGCGAGCCTCACATATGGTTAGCAAGAGGGCGCTTATGCCACTAACTATTGGAACAATGGAAATTGAATACTGAAATTTAAAAGCATAGCCAAGAAATGGATACAGTGTGAGATTTCTTTCTGTCAAGTGCTTTGTGAACCCTGATTTTGTTTTCCATTTCAATGATGAATGCATTTTGGCTTTTGTTTTCCATTTCAATGATGAATGTATTTTGGAGATATATTTTCTTATAAGACATAGTTCAGTGTAGAACTTTGGTTGCAATTACATTTGCAGGCATGAAGCTATCACTTACAATGACTAAACAATTGAAACTTCCCTATGCTAGAACTAAATAATCATTGTGTGCTTAAAATTTACTAGAGAATGGTCATGCTAGGTTCTACATTTTCGAACTAATGTGAAAATGGTCATAGATGTTATTTAATGAATCAATCCACAAAAACTAAGTCAAAGCAATCTCCACAACAGATAAGTCCCTTGCTAAAGCAGGCGGTCCGAAAGGTCCAACTGAACTCATCACTATTTACCCATCACATTTCCAAACTATTGTTGATTGCAAGCAATGAACATCATTTTTTTATATAAGATGAAACAAATACATTTTTTGAGGAAGGGAGAAGAAAGAGAAAACTTATGTTAATTTTATCCTTTTCTTTTCTATCAAGCTTTCCTGACTTGGATTTGGCCTTGACTTACTTCTCTCTAGCCCCACTTTGTATAGGTACACCTCCCCAAAATCCTTTGTTTAGGGGAGCTTGGTAAGACCAGCAAGGTAGCGCATGTAGCAGGACCAATGTGGACTGAGCAGATGTAGATTTTAACCTTGAACAATATTTACTGCAAACGGATTTTCAGTAAAAGAACAGAAAAGATACAATGTAAAATACAAACATTACACAAATATTTTTTCCCTGGAAACCCAAACTGGGAAAACCAACATATTCTATATTCATTCATAGTGATACAATGTTTACAATACAATATACATATAGGAGCCAACGACATCCAAAACCCTAACCCAATGACTTGGAATAATCAACAACCATAATTCCTTAACCAGAAATAGAAAACCATGTGCCAAAAAACCGCCCAACAATGGACACAAAAATCAAGGAAACACTAAAAACGAGGCAAAAATGCGACACGTTTCCTGAGGGAAAAAAAATTCTTGGGGGCGCTGCCCCCGAACCCCCGCACGGGAGGCTTTTTCCCCCCTACACACCCGACGCAATGCAAACACTACTACTCATGCAAAGAATATAACACATACCCAACAACAAAGTCCCGTCTTCCTATGCAAAGTTGTGCCATAACAAACAAGTAATTATGGCGAGAAATCCGAACTAAGGTTTGTCTAAGAAGTAGCTAAATTGTACCAATTAGGTGCATAATTTGACTGAGTAGTCCAATTATCTCTATGGCCCAACTAACTATATGCTTGTGATGGATGAAATTTTTTTAACATTATCATGCAACATGTAAACGAGGGGATGAAGGAAGGAAGGCATACAAGGGGTTTCCCATGAATATCGATAATAGGGATGTTACCTTCTCGAATGCCATCCAATCGTCGTCTAATAACCCAAAGATAATGTAATCTCACAAGAACCAAATGATCCAGAGACAATTTTAAGGATGGAAATTTATTTTGAAATGTAGAAACCTTAGCGAATCTTACTGGTCCTTTATTTGTCAACTATAAATGTTTGGCGATATTTTTGTTAAAACATTCAAATTTCTAAGGATTTTATATAGTTTTTTATAAAATTATGGCGATTTTTAAGGTAAAATATTTTTTTCCTATAGAATTTGGGCGAATAATTTTTAGAATGACAAATCTTTTTTTGGGAAAAAACATGGAAAATTAACCCATGGGAGAAATTTAGCCCCTAAAATTTTCCTTGATGGTCCAAATCCATGAATAGGAAAGCAATGAGGAAAATTCTCACTCACTCCATCTTCTACACCAATTGTGTTATCAATGTCTTCTGTGAACAATTAAACAAGAGATTAATATATGTGATATCGATAATATGAGAAAGAAAATAGAAAAAAAAACGATGCTTTCTTTCCTTAAGCTTGTTGAACATCCTATGAAAGGTTTTCTGGTGGTACTGTTAGAGAGAGAACTTTCCAGTCTCGGGCTAAGGAAAAATAATAAGGAACTATAGAGGCCTAATATGTCCACATGTCGACACAGTAGAGTGCCCAGTGCTTTCTTTTTCTTTTTCAAGTGGTTCATGGAACGATATCTCTTCCCCTTCTATACTTTCTTTCTTGGCACCCACCCTTTCATGCCTTCCTTCTGTACTTTCATTTGGATAGGCGCGCGCATGATTTCCATTGGATAGAAGCAACTTCTCTCTAGGTGGTTATCCCTATAGCTAAATCCTCCCCTTGAGCTCTCCCACTGTGAACTTGTGAAGATCTACGATGCCCTCAATGTTTAATTCACTTGTTACCGATGTTTTTGGAACTGAGAGAAATATTGGCTTTATCACAATGTAAACCATGTTGAATGAATGGATACCATCATCTTTGCAACAAAAGTGGTCAGAAATGGAAACGAGCTAAGTATGTGCAGAGATGACAAGGTAAAATGCAAACATGAATGTAACTTCACAATACACAACCAACCCTCACACCACTTCCTCACACCACTTGAATGCTCTCTAAAAGTGTCACTTCTATGTGCAACTGTGAATGCTTGCAACAACTAGCGCAAAACTCACTCTCTCCAACTATAAACACTATGTGCAAGTGTGAACACTTGGAATAACTAGCACGTCTTGAATCGATCAATGATTTTATTGTTATTTCCAACTAATATAGGGATTAGCGTGCTAATTTAAGAATTATTGTTTTCGTAAGCTTCCTTTAATTTTTTTTATCGTTATAGTGTTGGTCTTCGTTGTACACGTAATTCCTACAACATCATCGATTCTCTTAATGCTCGTAGCCTCTCTTGGTGCTCGTAACTTGTATTCCTAAGCATCCTTTGACTAGTTATTGGGCTGATGTTTGTATTGAACTTTTCAGGTTGTGGTTTTTTACTACTTCTTTGACGATATTTCATATGGCGCTCTTAGTTTTAAGATATGGTTCTCTCAGTTTCAAATCAATTATAAAAATCATAAAATTTGATACTTGGGATATATTATTATTTTATTAATCTATTGACAATTATTGTTCATGAAATAATGTGGTTGTTTGATCCTGATACATCCGTATGCCACGTCATGATATTATATTAAAATTAAGTAGTTTTTAAAGCTTAGAAAATGATAGATGATGTGGCATACTACAGACAACAATAACAACAACAAAGAAAAGGAAAAGCGCAATATTTGGAATTGTACACAAATATTCCACAAGTTAATGAAAGAAAAAGGCAATAGAATAATTTGTAATAAAAGACAATAGCTATTTCATGGTCCATGGTCATTTTAAAAGTGTCAAATAAATATAATACCTAGTTTTTTGTCACTTTGTTTAGTGGTTTGCCTTTTGAGACATACATGGGGTATCAACCTTTTCGTAAACTAAACAATGCACAGTTAAAAAAAAAAAAATTATTTAACATGGTTTCGAGACAATGATCAAATACTAAACACAAAAATAACTAATAAATATGTGGATATTTTTTTAAATTCAAAATATATATATTTATTATTGTATTCATCAAATATCATGGAGATGTCAAAAGTTTGATTTTTAAAAAAGTAGGTTAATTTAAGAAAAAATCGATGAGAATTTTGGATTAACTGAAAATTTAAAAACAGACCATTAAAAAAATTATCAGAAAAATAACTCAGAAAAAAAAATTACTCTCGAATTAACCCACTCCATTTCTAAATATTCTAAATACTCTAAATACTAAAAGAGAAAAATGAAAAAACATTTATCAATCACAATCACAATCACCCCCAACGTATGTCATTGCTTATCTATTTTCCATGGATATTACCTATTTTCCATTTTCCATGGATATAAGGAAATATCATATTAAGTCGGTTTAAATTATTAAACTTTTGAGTTCCGTGTGGGTATAATAGGTTTCGAGAATCAAAACTAAGTTAAATATGGTATATACTAACCAATATCCTTATAGTTAGAGTACAATTCAATCCGTTGTTTTATAAATATAGTTTTTTTTGTTAATTCAAGTGTGAAAGATCAAAGAGGGTTCGGATGAAATTGTATTGAGTTCTTATTTGTGAAAAACACAGGATTATGTTATGGACAATAGATTTTATGAATATTTATAAAGGTTTCATTGTAAATTATCGACGAATTTATGTATGTTTGGATTAATTTTGAGAGTTATTCTTATATTTATAAAGGTTTCATCGTAAATAGTCGAGCAACTTATGTATGTTTGGATTAATTTTGAGAATTATTTTTAAATTTTTTTTAGGAGATATATTAGAAAATTGTTATACTTTCGGGTTATGAGTATTGGGTATGTGATGTAGTTTTTTATATATTTATTGTTCAAGGTTAAAAACATTTTTTATAAAAGTAGTTCATTGGGTTTAGTTTGGGTGGTTAAAAGGATAATTTTTTATCATCTCCATCTAAGTTCAAATCTCACTTGTTACATGTTTGTCCCTTGTGGGTCAATTGGGGTTGGTAAGGTACTAGCAATCTCATCCTCACTTTAATGTTTGAGGATAAGATGAAATGTTTCCAAGCATTTTAGTCCCAAGGGTTAACACAATCAATTGAACATTCTACTCATAACATGTTGCCAATGGGGAGGCTATAGCTCACAGGTTCAAATCCAATCGATTCCCTCAAGGTTACCAGTGGTTATTGTTGCTAGGAATTAAACTTCCCTCCATTCGATTATTCTAGGGAAGAACAAAGAATCCCACAAGGTTTTATTTGGAATATATATAAATACATTTTTCACAAAAACAAATTTTCTTCATTCACTTGTGTATTGAGCAAAGAAGTTGTATTGTGCGAATGTCTTATAAATTTCTTCTCTCTTCTCTAATTTTCCAAATCAAAAACAATATTAATTGCAATTCAAAATACCGACTTATAAAATTCGATGGAAATAGATTATGCAACCTCCCTACACATTACTTTTGAGAAATGCATTTTATAATTGTTCTACTAAATGACTTTTTTCACCAGAATCCGATGACATAACTCTGCAGGAAATCACTATTTTTTGTTGTTTAAAATATATTTCTTAATGCAGAAATGGATTCATCATGATGTAAATCTCTAAGACACTCGGATTATAAAGAAATAATCACTTAAATCTACGAATCTAACAATTTCTCGCTAGATTTCAAGCAAATATCCTCGAAAAATATCACCAGAAAAAAATCATTTCATATAACATTTAAACTACAACTTTGAGAAAAGAGTCATATATATATATATATATATATATACAATCATCATGATTTGTGCATGAATAAGTTGAATGGATAATGATCAACTAGGGCAATTCGTGAAGATTTTGTATAAGTCGCTTTCATTTACTTATGTGATGTGTAATAAAGATCACATTGGGTATTGCTCTATGTGATGTGTAATAAAGATCACATTGGGTATTGCTCTATAACATGAGAATCTTCAAAGTGTCAAGGTATTACTTGATGTCAATAATAATATATTATTATTGAAGATATGGTCATAATAATTGAACCGGTTCCGTTTAAGTGGTGACATAAATATCATGAGCTCCATCGCATAAGATGTTGGATATTTCCCTGCTTTCCTAATCAACATTTTCACAATAATGCAGAGGTGACAATCGGTTATTTAGTTTTCATTAAAAAAATCATAATGTTAAAGTGATAAAAACCATACAAATTAAAACAAAAACAATAAACGGTGAGGCACTTAAACCATAAAATAATGTTTAGTGATTAATTAAGTTTAAGATTTTTGAATTTAATAAAATAAATTTTATTATGATAGTTCATCAAGTTCATCAATTTTACGAAAGGAAAAATTAAAAACTAAAAGTTAACGTGACAAAGTTGAAATTACATTGAGTTGAAACAACATAGTTTTATATAAAAGATTAAATTTGAAAAATTTGAACTAGTGGTTAGGAAGCATAACACTATCAACCTACAAAATAAAGGAGAATAAATCTCTTTTAATCAAAGTGTAAGTTTTGACCCTTGTCCTATAGACCAAATCATATATAAGTTCTAAAAGGAGATTCTTTATGTTGTAGGGATGTAAACAAGTATCAAAATCATTAGACATAGGGTGTAAAAAGTTCTAAACAGGGTATGGTTTGTAAGGGCAAGTTTTGCAAGGAGTAGATTATGCAATAAATAAGGAATTTGAACTAACTAATTTTACTAATCAATAAGCACAGTTGCTAAAGATGATGGTGTTTGTGGTTCCATGTGGGGATCTTTAACCATCTTGAACATAGATACTAAGTTACATAAAAAATGATTTGACTAGATGTTAGGATACATAAATGCTACATAAGTGAACATAGATGTTAGGCTACATAAATGTTCTCCATCACATATAGTATTAATCATTTGTGGTTGCAAGGGTTAGATGTATAGTTGGCTTCACACTTGTAACCTTCAGAAGTGCAACACCCACTCTCTCTCGCAATAGTAGTAGAACCATCAAAATCCCTGCCCATTTAACATATTTTCCGATTAAAAAATTTCTGAACCCATCAATCATTTGGGCGTCAATAGACATAAAAATCTAGCATCATATGTATGATTCTTGGAAAGACTTTCACTTACCCCATGTCAGAAGTGATAGCTATAAATAAAGGTGTCTTCATCCTCTTCTCACTGAAAGAAAGGTAGGAGTTCTTTTGCATCTACATAAACACACATTAATTGTTAAAAAAACAGAAGAAAATATCTACACATTTGTAAAAGAACGCATGCCCCAAAAAATTTGAATTTCTATGCCCTCCTCTGTTAATACCTAAAATTCAATCTATTTACACAGCTAAAATCCAAATGCCAAAAGGATTTCACTGATAAGCATAATGAATTAATTGAATAAGATCAGACACTCACCCCTTACAACCATTTCCACACCCGCTCTAAGAGGGGAGGAAGAACACTCTCCATGTGCCAAGCTCCACTCAAGATGCCAGGCCCTTCTCCATCTCTGAGATCTGAAGACATAAGAGATCTTGAATCAGGTACGAAACAAAGGGAAAGATCAAGTTGTGCACTCATTTTCATCAGGGGTGGTGGGATTATATTCCCAAGGCATGAATTTCACATTGGCCATGTTAGATTCAAACCAAATGAATGTGGGATATTTGTCATTCAAACTGAATTAACATTGGAGAAACATATTGGCAAACCATGTTGTATTTTTTTCTTCACCTAACATTTCTAGAAGTGTATCTGGTCAAGTCATCTACCTGCTTGAACCTCACTTTCATACCTACTCTTATGCATAACCCTTAATTAGGTTTAACCCCACAAAAGTACATGCAATTTTACAGAAGTTTCTTTTAAAGTACAATTAGGTTTCTATCAATGTTGATTATGCCCAATGTCACTGATTTCTACATGTACCTTGCAATTGTGAGGAAACACCATATGCAAATGTCAGTAATAACAATACATTCCACTATGAATGACTAATTGAGTTATTAGATGCGTACAACTTTCAAAATTTAATGACAAAAAAGTCAAGTAAATAATAATTTCAAACTCATTTGTCTCACATGTTTGACATCATCAACAAACTTAAACTGAACCCAAAAATACTTATATTCACCTTTACCAAATCTTTGCAAATAATAATATCAAACTCATTTGTCTTACATATTTGACATATCATCAACAAACTTCAACTAAACCCAAAGTCTTGTGTTTCACTTTTACCATATCCTTGCCAATAATAATTTCAAACTCATTTGTCTCACATGTTTGGCATCATCAACAAACTTAAATTGAACTCAAAAGTTTTTTGTTTGACCTTTACCAAATCCTTGCAAAAACTTTTGACCTTTACCAAATCCTTGCAAATAATAATTTCCAACTAATTTGTCTCACATGTTTGGTATCATCAACAAACTTACATTGAACCTAGAAGTCTTTTGTTTCACCTTTACCAGATGCTATACTCGAGCACTATTTATTTTTGTAGTATTTGATTTCCATGCCAATGATTCACCCTTTGTAATCATTACAATGCTCATAGGAACATTAAACACCATGTATATCTATTGTGAATATGAAAGGAGATCAAAGGCTTCCTTACTAATACACATGTCATACCAATATTCCAACATATTATTGAATATATTGTCATTAAAAAGTTGGTCCAACGTGAATTTGAAAAATAAACATATACAGGACTTACAAGACAAGTGTCAAAATAAAAAGGATTTTTTATTTTATATA
>ML797480.1:188584-203656 GCA_009831015.1 Picea engelmannii
AGTAAAAATATTGTATTACCTTAAAGAAAAACCATGTCAATACAATGTTTAGAGTCCTCCAGTTGTTCTGCCATAAGCATGGAAACCAGGATAGGTGGCCTGCAAGGAAAATTAGGCATGGTTATTGCCAGAAACCAAGACGTGGTTGTTTCCATAAACAAAAATTTTAGCAAACCAAAATTCACTGTAACTGGTTCCTGTAGAAGAAAATGAAAGAAAAGCTAGAGGTGCAGCGAACCCATGCGTCCTTCATTGTTGTAAGTGAAAACAAATAGTTGGTTGCAAGTTGGATAGCACTTCTGAGCGAGTGCATTGGAAAAGGAGTCGAACAGGAAGTCCATGCGGCTGTTGAGGATGCTCTGATTGTGAAGTTGGTCCTCCAGGTTCCGACGCATCTCGAATATTAGCTGAAGGTGGTCATCCGAAAAATGGTCTGGGTTGAGTAAGGGTTGCTTAGTATGCCCAACCATTTCCTCTTGAAGAACTGTGACTGCATCAACCATTTCACCCTGAAGAACTGCGATTGCATCAAGATATGTTGGTGGAGTTTGTTCCAAGGCCATCCCATGGGTGGAGTTTCGAGCTATCCAATCTATCAACCAGCTGGAAGGGATTTCTTCCTCAACTACACAGTCGCCTGGCTCCATTGTTGGGCGAGTCGGGGGATTGGTGATGTTGAAAGGATCTGGATGAGCTTCAACAATTCCCATCCCAGGAGGAGGAATTTCTTCCTCAATTTGGCAGCTCTCAGTATCGAGCATGGTGTCGGAGAGCTGAGGGGGCGAGTTCGGGATGCTGATAGGTGGTTGAGGAATCTCAAGCCAATTCTGGCAAATGTAGGAGGGGCTAACAGAGATGGTGGTCGGATTAGAGGGCTGGGAGGGGTCTAGGTGATTGCACCGAGCTATGAAGTTGTAATAGGTCGGCCCTCTTTTGGTCTTGCCTCACTCTCTCGGCATGGTGGAGGAGTTACAACAGAGGGGAAAACCAGGTTTCTGGTCTAGCGAAGAGAAGGCTAGGAGCAGGACGCAGGTGAGGAATATACTAAGAATGGACACTAGTAGAAGGTTGGAGGCATCTGGATGGAGGTAAGAGTTCCCAAGCCAAGGAGGCTTGGAATTCCAGGTGAGGATCAGAGCCAAAGGGAAAAGCGAAGTGGGAGAATACCTGTGAGAGCTTGCGTTCATAGAAACTGTTGAATTGACTTTGAGGAGCCCCATGAAGATGGAGGTGATGCCAACCAAATCTTTTGTACTTGCTCTAGTGCACCATAACTGGTTCACGCAGAGATCCATTAAATTTCCTTTAGCATACCAACGCATTAACATCCCTGCAGTATGAATGTTATTCATGGTGAGTGGACTGGATGTGAGGTTAGCGGTTGGGGTTAATAACTCCACGCGCCGCATGAGTACCAGGTTGTGTATGCTGTCCAAATGTCACCCTATACGGGGACGAAAAGAATTATATTAAACAATAGCACTATAATCCTTCCTACTTTCATATTAAAACAAATTGTTTTAATGTTTATTTAAATATGTATGTGATACAAACTCTGTTTGAAAGGTTTTTCAGAATTATCACAATCATTTTTAATTTTCAATGTTTAAGAAAGAATGAATTGTGTACATATAAACGTGCATAGTAATGATAGAAACTTATGATGCATATAAACATTTAAATAAAGTTGTAGTCCAAACATTCTAGCCCCACTTTGTATAGGTACACCTCCCCAAAATCCTTTGTTTAGGGGAGCTTGGTAAGACCAGCAAGGTAGCGCATGTAGCAGGACCAATGTGGACTGAGCAGATGTAGATTTTAACCTTGTACAATATTTACTACAAACAGATTTTCAGTAAAAGAAAAGAAAAGATACAATGGAAAATACAAACATTACACAGATATTTTCTCCCTGGAAACCCAAACTGGGAAAGCCAACATATTCTATATTCATTCATAGTGATACAATGTTTACAATACAATATACATATAGGAGCCAACGACATCCAAAACCCTAACCCAATGACTTGGATTAATCAACAACCATAATTCCTTAACCGGAAATAGAAAACCATGTGCCAAAAAACCGCCCAACAATGGACACAAAAATCGAGGAAACACGAAAAATGAGGCAAAAATGCGACACGTTTCCTGAGGGAAAAAAAATTATTGGGGGCGCTGCCCTCGAACCCCCGCACGGGAGGCTTTCGCCCCCCCTACACACCCGACGCAATGCAGACACTACTACTCGTGCAAAGAATATAACACATACCCAACAACAAGTCCCTTCTTCCTATGCAAAGTTGTGCCATAACAAACAAGTAATTATGGGGAGAAATCCGAACTAAGGTTTGTCTAAGAAGTAGCTAAACTGTACCAATTAGGTGCATAATTTGACTGAGTAGTCCCATTATCTCTATGGCCCAACTAACTATATGTTTGTGATGGATGAAATGTTTTTAACATTATCATGCAACATGTAAACGAGGGGATGAAGGAAGGAAGGCATACAAGGGGTTTCCCATGAATATCAATAATAGGGACGCTACCTTCTCTAATGCCATCCAATCGTTGTCTAATAACCCAAACATAATGTAATCTCACAAGAACCAAATGACCCAGGGACAATTTTAAGGATGGAAATTTATTTTGAAATGTAGAAACGTTGGCAAATCTTACTGGTCCTTTATATGTCAACTATAAATGTTTGGCGATATTTTTGTTAAAACATTCAAATTTCTAAGGATTTTATATAGTTTTTATAAAATTTTGGCGATTTTTAAGGTAAAATATTTTTTTCCTGTAGAATTTGGGTGAGTAATTTTTAGAATGACGAATCTTTTTTGGGGAAAAAACATGGAAAATTAGCCCATGGGAGAAATTCAGCCCCTAAAATCTTCCTTGATGGTCCAAATCCATGAGTAGGAAAGCAATGAGGAAAATTCTCACTCGCTCCATCTTCTACACCAATTGTGTTATCAATGTCTTCTGTGAACAATTAAATGAGAGATTAATATATGCGGTATCGATAATATGAGAAAGAAAATAGAAAAAAAACGATGCTTTCTTTCCTTAAGCTTGTTGAGCATCCTATCAAAGGTTTTCTAGTGGTACTGTTAGAGAGAGAACTTTCCAGTCTCGGGCTAAGGAAAAATAATAAGGAACTATAGAGGCCTAATATGTCCCCATGTCGACACAGTAGAGTGCCTAGTGCTTTCTTTTGCTTCTTCAAGTGGTTCATGGAACACTATCTCTTCCCCTTCTATACTTTCTTTCTTGGCACCCACCCTTTCATGTCTTCCTTCTGTACTTTCATTTGGATAGGCACGCACATGATTTCCATTGGATAGAAGTGACTTCTCTCTGGGTGGTTATCCCCATAGCTAAATCCTTCCCTTGAGCTCTCCCACTGTGAACTTGTGAAGATCTACAATGCCCTCAATGTTTAATTCACTTGTTACCGATGTTTTTGTTACTGAGGGAGATACTGGCTTTGTCACAATGTAAACCATGTTAAATGGATGGATGCCATCATCTTTGCAACAAAAGTGGTTAGAAATGGAAACGAGTTGAGTATGTGCAGAGATGACAAGGTAAAATGCAAGCATGAATGTAACTTCACAATACACAACCAACCCTCACACCACTTGAATGCTCTCTAAAAGTGTCACTTCTATGTGCAACTGTGAATGCTTGCAACAACTAGCGCAAAACTCAATCTCTCCAACTATAAACACTATGTGCAAGTGTGAACACTTGGAATAACTAGCACGTCTTGAATCGATCAATGATTTTATTGTTATTTCCAACTAATATAGGGATTAGCGTGCTAACTTAAGAATTATTGTTTTCATAAGCTTCCTTTAATTTTTTTTATCGTTATAGTGTTGGTGTTTGTTGTACACGTAATTCCTACAACATCATCGATTCTCTTAATGCTCGTAGCCTCTCTTGGTGCACGTAACTTGTATTCCTAAGCATCCTTTGACTAGGTATTGGGCTGATGTTTGTATTGAACTTTTCAGGTTGTGGTTTTTTTACTACTTCTTTGACGATATTTCATATGGCGCTCTTAGTTTTAAGATATGGTTCTCTCAGTGTCAAATCAATTATAAAAATCATAAAATTTGATACTTAGGATATATTATTATTTTATTAATCTATTGACAATTATTGTTCATGAAATAATGCGGTTGTTTGGCCCTGATACATCCGTATGCCACGTCATGATATTATATTAAAATTAGTAGTTTTTAAAGCTTAGAAAATGATAGATGATGTGGCATACTACAACAATAACGACAACAAAGAAAAGGAAAAGCGCAATATTTGGAATTGTACACAAATATTCCACACGTTAATGAAAGAAAAAGGCAATAGAATAATTTGTAATAAAAGACAATAGCTATTTCATTGTCCATGGTCATTTTAAAAGTGTCAAATAAATATAATACCCTAGTTTTTGTCACTTTGTTTAGTGGTTTGCCTTTTGAGACATACATGGGGTATCAACCTTTTCGTAAACTAAACAATGCACAGAGTTAAAAAAATTAAATATTTAACATGGTTTCGAGACAATGATCAAATATTAAACACAAAAAATTAATAAATATATTAAACACAAAAAAACTAATAAATATGTGGATATTTTTTTTCAATTCAAAATATATATAGTCATTATTGTATTCATCAAATATCATGGAGATGTTAAAAGTTTGATTTTTAAAAAAGTAGGTTAATTTAAAAGAAAATCGATCAGAGTTTTGGATTAACTGAAAATTTAAAAACAAACCATCAAAAAAATTATAAAAAAATAACTCGGAAAAAAAGATTACTCTCGAGTTAACCCACTCATTTCTAAATACTAAAAGAGGAGAATGGAAAAGCATTTATCAATCATAATCACAATCACCCCAACGTAGGTCATTGCTTATCTATTTTCCATGGATATAAGGAAATATCATATTAAGTCGGTTTAAATTATTAAACTTTTGAGTTCCGTGTGGGTATAATAGGTTTCGAGAATCAAAACTAAGTTAAATATGGTATATACTTACCAATATCCTTATAGTTAGAGTACAATTCAATCCGTTCTTTTATAAATATAGTTTTCTATTAATTCAAGTGTGAAAGATCAAAGAGGGTTCGGATGAAATTGTATTGAGTTCTTTTTGGGGTTATTTGTGAAAAACACAGGATTATGTTATGGACAATAGATTTTATGAATATTTATAAAGGTTACGAATTTATGTATGTTTGGATTAATTTTGAGAGTTATCTTTACTTTTCTTATATTTATAAAGGTTTCATCGTAAATAGTCGAGCAACTTATGTATGTTTGGATTAACTTGGAGAGTTATTTTTAATTTTTTTTTATAGAAGGAGATATATTAGAAATTGTTATATTTTCAGGTTATGGGTATTGGATATGTGATGTAGCTTTTTATATATTTATTGTTCAAGGTTAAAAACACTTTTTATAAAAGTAGTTAATTGGGTTTAGTTTGGGTGGTTAAAAGGAGAAACTTTTATCATCTCCACCTAAGTTCAAATCCCACTTGTTACATGTTTGTCCCTTGTGGGTCGATTGGGGTTGGTAAGGTACTAGCAATCTCATCCTCACTTTAATGTTTGAGGATAAGATGAAATGTTTCCAAGCATTTTAGTCCCAAGGGTTAGCACAATCAATTGAACAATCTACTCATAACATGTTGCCAATGGGGAGGCTATAGCTCACAGGTTCAAATACAATCGATTCCCTCAAGGTTATCAGTGGTTATTGTTACCAGGAATTGAACTTCCCTCCATTCGAATATTCTAGGGAAGAACAAAGAATCCCACAAGGTTTTATTTGGAATATATATAAATACATTTTTCACAAAAGCACATTTTCTTCATTCACTTGTGTATTGAGCAAAGAAGTTGTATTGTGTGAATGTCCTATAAATTTCTTCTCTCTTCTTTAATTTTCCAAATAAAAAACAATATTAATTGCAATTCAAAATATCGACTTATAAAATTCGATGGAAATAGATTATGAAACCTCCCCACACATTACTTTTGTGAAATGCATTTTATAACTGTTTTATGAAATGACCTTTTCACCGAAATCCAACGACATAACTCTGGAGGAAATCACTATTTTTTGTTGTTTAAAATCCATTTCATCATGATGTAAATCTCTAAGGCACTCGGATTATAAAGAAATAATCACTCAAATCTGCGAATCTAACAATTTCTCACTAGATTTCAAGCAAATGTCCTCGAAAAATATCACTAGAAAAAAATCATTTCATATAACATTTAAACTACAACTTTGAGAAAAGAGTCATATATACAATCATCATGATTTGTGCATGAATAAGTTGAATGGATAATGATCAACTAGGGCAATTCGTGAAGATTTTGTATAAGTCGCTTTCATTTACTTATGTGATGTGTAATAAAGATCACATTGGGTATTGCTCTATAACATGAGAATCTTCAAAGTGTCAAGGTATTACTTGATGTCAATAATAATAATATTATTATTGAAGATATGGTCATAATAATTGAACTGGTTCCATTTAAGTGGTGACATAAATATCATGAGCTCCATCGTAGAAGATGTTGGATATTCCCCTGCTTTCCTAATCAACATTTTGACAATATTGCAAGGTGACAATCGGTTATTTAGTTTTCATTAAAAAAATCATAATGTTAAAGCGATAAAAATAAACCATACAAATTAAAACAAAAACAATAAACAGTGAGGCACTTAAACCATAAAATGATGTTTAGTGATTAATTAAGTTTAAGATTTTTGTGATTTGATAAAATGATATTTATTAAGATAGTTCATCAATTTTAAGAAAGGAAAAATTAAAAACTAAAAGTTAACATGACAAAGTTGAAATTACATTGAGTTGAAACAACATAGTTTTACATAAAAGATTAAATTTGAACTAGTGGTTAGAAAGTATAACACTATCAACCTATAAAATAAAGGAGAATAAATCTCTTTTAATCAAAGTGTAAGTTTTGACCCTTGTCCTAGAGACCAAACCATATATAAGTTCTAAAAGGGGATTCTTTATGTTGTAGGGATGTAAACAAGTATCAAAACCATTAGACATAGGGTGTAAAAAGTTCTAAAAAGGGTATGGTTTGTAAGGGCAAGGTTTGCAAGGAGTAGATTGTGCAATAAATAAGGAATTTGAACTAACTAATTTTACTAATCAATAAGCACATTTGCTAAAGATGATGTGTTTGTGGTTCCATGTGGGGATCTTTAACCATCTTGAACATAGATACTAAGCTACATAAAAAATGATTTGACTAGATGTTAGGATACATAAATGCTACATAAGTGAACATAGATGTTAGGCTACATAAATGTTCTCCATACATATATTATTAATCATTTGTGGTTGCAAGGGTCAAATGTATAGTTGGCTTCACACTTGCAACCTTCAGAAGTGAAACACCCACTCTCTCTCGCAATAGTAGTAGAACCATCAAAATCCCTACCCATTTAACATATTTTCCGATCAAAAAATTTATGAACCCATCAATCATTTGGGCATCAATAGACATAAAAATCTAGCATCATATGTATGATTCTTGGCAAGACTTTCACTTACCCCATGTCAGAAGTGATAGCTACAGACAAAGGTGTCTTCATCCTCTTCTCACTGAAAGAAAGGTAGGAGTTCTTTTGCATCTACATAAACACACATTAATTGTTAAAAAAACAGAAGAAAATATCTACACATTTGTAAAAGAACTCATGCCCCAAAAAATTTGAATTTCTATGCCCTCCTATGTTAATACCTAAAATTCAATCTATTTACACAGCTAAAATCCAAATGCCAAAAGGATTTCACTGATAAGCATAATGAATTAATTGAATAAGATCAGACACTCACCCCTTACAACCATTGCCACACCCGCTCTAAGAGGGGAAGAAGAACACTCTCCATGTGCCAAGCTCCACTCAAGATGTCAGGCCCTTCTCCATCTCTGAGATCTGAAGACATAAGAGATCTTGAATCAGGTACGAAACAAAGGGAAAGATTAAGTTGTGCACTCATTTTCATCAGGCGTGGTGGGATTGTATTCCCAAGGCATGGATTTCACATTGGCTATGTTGGATTCAAACCAAATGAATGTGGGATATTTGTCATTCAAACTGAATTAACATTGGAGAAACATATTGGCAAACCATGTTGTATTTTTTTCTTCACCTAACATTTCTAGAAGTGTATATGGTCAAGTCATCTACCTGCTTGAACCTCACTTTCATACCTACTCTTATGCATAGCCCTTAATTAGGTTTAACCCCACAAAAGTACATGCAATTTTATAGAAGTTTCTTTTAAAGTACAATTAGGTTTCTATCAATGTTGATTATGCCCAATGTCACTAATTTCTACACGTACCTTGCAATTGTGAAGAAACACCATATGCAAATGTCAGTAATAACAATACATTTCACTATGAATGACTAATTAAGTTATTAGATGTGTACAACTTTCAAAATTTAATGACAAATAAGTCAAGTGAATAATAATTTCAAACTCATTTGTCTCACATTTTTGACATCATCAACAAACTTAAACTGAACCCAAAAATACTTTGTTTCACCTTTACCAAATCTTTGCAAATAATAATGTCAAACTCATTTGTCTCACATATTTGACATATCATCAACAAACTTCAACTAAACCCAAAAGTCTTGTGTTTCACTTTTATCATATCCTTGCCAATAATAATTTCAAACTCATTTGCTCACATGTTTGGTATCATCAACAAACTTAAATTGAACTTAAACACAAAAGTTTTTTGTTTGACCTTTACCAAATCCTTGCAATTGACCTTTACCAAATCCTTGCAAATAATAATTTCCAACTAATTTGTCTCACATGTCTGGTATCATCAACAAACTTACACTGAACCTAGAAGTCTTTTGTTTCACCTTTACTAGATGCTATACTCGAACACTATTTATTTTTGTAGTATTTGATTTCCATGCCAATGATTCACCCTTTGTAATCATTACAATGTTCATAGGAACATTAAACACCATGTATATCTATTGTGAAGATGAAAGGAGATCAAAGGCTTCCTCACTAATACACATGTCATACCAATATTCCAACATATTATTGAATATGTTGTCATTAAAAAGTTGGTCCAACGTGAATTTGAAAAATAAACATATACAGGACTTACAAGACAAGTGTCAAAATAAAAAGGATTTTTTATTTTATATATATTTTTAAATATTTTAATATATATATATTTTAAATAATACTTTAAAAAATATATAAAGTATATTTATTTTAAAAATAATATATATCGAACCATCGCCAACAAGCCACGGCTCCTTTACCATAAAAATTTTCAAACCACGGTTATATTAACCATATTTTGCATTTCTCTTACTTGTATTATCTTTTGGTTCTCTTGGGTGTTCCAAAGTGCATATTGTCCGGTATCATATTTTATATAAAGTACACTACACTTATATTAACTAAGAATATAGAAATATGTTTTTGGACGAATAATAATAAGTAGTAAAATTGTTGGGCGTAGGAGATCTTATACATCAATTTGATGTTTGGCTTGATCGTGATCTTAAAAATAAATTATTAGTATTAGTATTAGTATATTTGATAAGGAGATAAAAATACAAAAGTAAATTAAACAAATTTTCTTATTAATGTTATTAATAAGAATCATAAAATTATTATAATTAAATTATTTATTTAAAAATTAGTGATGAGCTTTACTATGAATTTTGAATTGGTGATAGAATTATACATGACTTTTGAAATGGTCATAGAATTGTACATTTTGAAAAGAGAGTAAATCTTAATAAAATCAAGAGAATGATAATAAAAATATACATTTTGAAAAGAAGAATAAATCTTAATAGACTCGGGCTTGTGAAACATTGTCATACAAGTTAGTATGATTAACATTATTAGTGAAAACTTATGTGTTCTTTTTAATAACTTCCAAATCCAATTGTCAATTAAATTTAACTTAGATGGTTAAATGGAATAATTATTATCATCCCCACCTAAAAAAAAAAAAAAAATTCCTTAGAAAAAAAGGCAATTTTATTTCTTAAAAGAGACAAAATTACACTTTGTAGGTGCTTCAGAAACACAACACACCAACTGGCTTTTGTGAGCCCAAATTGACTTGCCTACCAGTGTATCTAAAAATACCTCACCCGGAACAAGGTCGAATACTACTATCAAAACATTCATTGATAAATACAAAGCTAGATAAAGTTTTTTCAGATCAGAGATGATTTCTAGGCACACTTAGAAGGTGCCCAAAATCTTTTCCTTATGTCCTTTCAACTGTGTTGCTGCTGAAAAGTTTAAAGTTGTAAGTACTGTACAAAAAAAAGAAGAGAAAATCATCCATGAAGAAGCCTGAAAAGTTCATGAACTATATAGTCCCACAAATTATAGTCTAAACAATGTTGATCAACCTTGTTGTATGTGGTTTGGTTCTTCAATCCTGTAGATGGCAGTGTTCCTCTATAAACGGGCGCTGACAAAAAGAATTTGTGTCTTCCCTTCTTTTTTTTTCCTGTTATGTGCTAATGGCCAAGAGAGAGTAGCAATCCATGTTTGGACAAATAATCTGCTACCATGTTCCTGTCCCTGTATACATGAGAGATAACCAAAGTATCAAAATTGTTCATCAAACGATAAATTTCCTCCAGTATAGGGCAAAGAAATATATTGTGACAAGTTGCCCTTTTTTTTTCTTATTTAACTTATTTATAATTTATTTATTAAAATATTAATTATATTAAAAAATAATCAATATTTTTAAATTTACAAATGAAAAGAATTATATATATATATATATATATATATATATATATATATATATATATTGTAAGTAAAAAGATTGTATTACCTTAAAGAAAAACCATGTCAATACAATGATCAGAGTCTTCTAGTTGTTCTTCCATAAGCATGGAAACCAGGATAGGTGGCTTGCAAGGAAAATTAGGCGTGGTTATTTCCAGAAACCAAGACGTGGTTGTTTCCATAAACAAAATTTTTAACAACCAAAATTGACTGTAACTAGTTCCTGTAGAACAAAATGAAAGAAAAGCTAGAGGTGCAACGAACCTGGGCGTCCTTCATTATTGTAAGTGAAAACAAACAGTTGGTTGCAAGTTGGATAACGCTTCTGAGCGAGTGCATCGAAATAGGAGTCGAAAAGGAAGTCCATGTAACTGTTGAGGATGCTCTGATTATGAAGTTGGTCCTCTAGGTTCCGACGCATCTCGAAGATTAGCTGAAGGTGGTCATCCGCAAAATGGTCTGGGTTGAGTAAGGGTTGCTCAGTATGCCCAACTGTTTCCTCTTGAAGAACTACGACTGCATCAACCATTTCCTCCTGAAGAATTGTGATTGCATCAAGATCTGTTGGTGGAGTTTGTTCCAAGGCCATCCCATGGGTGGAGTTTCGAGCTATCCAATCTATCAACCAGCTGGAAGGGATTTCTTCCTCAACTACACAGTCGCCTAGCTCCATTGTTGGGCGAGTCGGGGGATTGGTGATGTTGAAAGGATTTGGATGAGCTTCAACAATTCCCAGCCCAGGAGGAGGAATTTCTTCCTCAATTTGGTAGCTCTCAGTATCGAGCACGGTGTCGGAGAGGTGGGGGGGCGAGTTTGGGATGCTGATAGGTGGTTGAGGAATCTCAAGCCAATTCTGGCAAGTGCGGGAGGGGCTAACAGAGATGGTGGTCGAATTAGAGGGTTGTAAGGGGTCTGGGTGATTGCACCGAGCTATGAAGTTGTAATAGGTCGACCCTCTTTTGGTCTTGCCTCACTCTCTCAGCATGGTGGAGGAGTTACAACAGAGGGGAAACCAGGTTTCTGGTCCATCGAAGAGAAGGCTAGGAGCACGACGCAGGTGAGGAATATACTGAGAATTGACACCAGTAGAAGGTTGGAGGCATCTTGATGGAGAGAAGAGTTCCCAAGCCAAGGAGGCTTGGAATTCCAGGTGAGGATGAGAGCCAAAGGGAAAAGCGAAGTGGGAGAATACCCGTGAGAGCTTGCATTCATAGAAACCGTTGAAGTGACTAAGAGGAGCACCATGAAGACGGAGGTGACGCCAACCAAATCTTTTGTACCTACTCCAGTGCACCATAATTGGTTCACGTGGAGATCCATTAAATTTCCTTTGGCATACAAACGCACTAACATCCCTGTAGTATGAATGTTATTCATGGTGAGCGGACTAGATGTGAGGTTGGCGGTTGGGCGTAATAAGTACATGCGCTGCATGAGTACCAGGTTGTGTATGTTGTCCAAATGTCACCCCATCCGGGGATGAAAATAATTATATTAAACAATAGCACTATAATCCTTCCTACTTTCATATTAAAACAAATTGTTTTAATGTTTATTTAAATATGTATGTGATAAAAACTTTGTTTGAAAGATTTTTCGGAATTATCACAATCATTTTTAATTTTCAATGTTTAAGAAAGAATGAATTGTGTACATATAAACATGCATAGTAATGATAGAAACTTATGACACACATAAACATTTAAATAAAGTTGTAGTCTAAACGTTCTACAAAATGGTTTTTTCTCGATGATATTTTATGGGGATCTTTGCTCGAAATTCGGTGAGAAATTGTTAGATTCACAGTTTTGATTGATTATTTCAGTATAATCTGAATGTCCCAGAAGTTTTGTAGCATGTTGAATCCATTTCTGCATTCATAAATGGATGTTAAACAACAAAAAATAATGATTTTGTAAAGATTTATGTTGTCGAATTCCGACAAAAAAAGCCATTTTGTAGAACAACTAGACAATGTCGTAAATAAAGCATCTGTGTGCACCTCACCTTCCATATGTACAAACTACTTTTCAATCGTAAAAATATTCAAAATAAAATATTTTAGTAAAAATGTCAATTAAGTTATTTTTTATTTTTCTAAATTGTATATTTAAAAAAAAATAAAAATTATGTAATTATAATTATTTGGAATAAATTGTATTTGTATTTGATAATTAGTAACGTTATTTTTATTTTTTAATCTATAAAGTTGATGTCAAATAAATATAATATAGAATGCCCAAAGGGGTTGGATCCAATGGTGGAAAGCGAGGAGTTTTTCACCATTGGGCAAGGTTCAATTCCCGTGAGGGCTTAACCTGAAGCCATGGGGGCACCTTGAGGTAGTGGTTAAACGTGTGGTTTCACCTAGAGATACTATATTAAATGGTATCGTGAACCATGCACACATAAGTGGATCAAAGCCCACCACCATGTCCTTCAATTTTTGCGAAGTCCCAAATGTGGCGCATTGGTAATCTGACCTATCCCTAAGTCGTTTCCTATACCAACAGGTCATGGGGTCGAAACCCATGACCTCCAAAAATTTTAAAGTCCCTGAGTTGTAATATAGTTGGTGACAGAGTGTGTTTTTAAGCCACTCCGTGATGTTAAAGTCATCGGTTTGAAACCTGTGGGGACAAAAAATCCATCCATGTTAAGGGTTGGTGTGGCTTAGGCCGGGTGCGATCCCCGGGTGATTTTGATGGCTTAGATGCCCCTGAGTCACGGTTTCTCAAGCCACAGGCTAGTCCCGCAGGTCACGGACAAACTAGCAAACAATTTTTTTAATATAATATAGAATAAATTATAATTATTTATTTATATTTATAATTATTTGAAATAATTATATTTGTATTTGATAATTAGTAATGTTAGTTTTATTTATTAATTTATAAAGTTGGTGTGAAATAATCTTTGCATAACGTGCCACTTATATTGTTGCCTTACCATCTATCCACCTATTCACCTGTACTTCTATAGTGGTAATATGTCCTTACCTTTACCTATCCAACTGCTCAATGATTCCTCAGTACCAATGGACAAAACTTCAGACAGATGTCTAAGGATGGTTTCAGGGGCATGTAACATAAATCCTAAGCAATGAATGATGTTTTACGAACTAGGGGCCAATCAAACGTTGAACAACTTTGATAACTATCTATCAACTCTACTTGATAGATTCACAATTAAAAAAATGCTATAATAGAGCTTCTACCGAATAATACCCTGACCATAATGTTATTGGTGTTGTTGTTTCTAATATTGTATATAATTTAAAAATCAACCATGAAATGCTACTAATAAACAAGTTTACTCTAGCCACGTCCCTCTTCCAAATTGTCATTTCCATCTTTCAAAACCCTCGACAACATTGTGTTACACAGTTGAATTTAGTGATAGATTTTAGAAGCAATGTAACTTCCATGCAAGTACAATATGATGACATGTACATGGCTTAGAGCTTAGGAATTTGAAAAATGTTCCAAAATGGACATGCGACATCTTAAGTTAGGTGTCTATTCATTTAAAAAAAACTATGATGGTAGGTATGACATTAGGCCAAGCTATAAACAACCCACATATTATAACTATCCATGCCATGTTTTGATTTCCCAAACAAATAATTTACGGATATATTAATATAGAGAAATTGATCGACCCAAGATAATTCAAACTATGTTTATTAAACTCCTTGAATTATAGGAATCAAAATATAAAATTGGTGAATGGTATACAATGTTTAGTTAGCTAGCCAAACTTCAAGAATCAAAATCGTCTCGTGTCAAGATTTGTATTTTCAATTATGTGAGATATTCATTATTGTTAGAAAATGTGAAAATAAAACCATTTCCAAATCCATTGATTACTCTTGAAAAAGGTAAAGGAAAATCCAATATTTACTTGAAGACAGAAACTAACTACTTCATAGCTTTCATCCTTGCTCATCATACAATGTCATCACAATTTCACAATTATATATATATATATATATATATAGAGAGAGAGAGAGAGAGAGAGAGAGAGAGAGAGAGAGAGAGAGAGAGAGAGAGATGTTGGACACACCTACCACACTTAGAGGGGGGGTGAATGAGTGTGGGGCTCTTTTTCCCAAAACTGCCCTCTTGCACAAAAACTCATCAATTAGCATTCAACATTTATTCATTACCCATTGTTGTCATTTATAACCAGT
>ML797480.1:230756-258511 GCA_009831015.1 Picea engelmannii
GAGAGAGAGAGAGAGAGAGAGAGAGAGAGAGAGAGAGAGAGAGAATAAATTGTCATCACAAATTCACGATTATATATATTAAAAAATATGAACAAACATTTATAAATACTAATTTAATCAAATCAATGTTTAAGTTTAAGTGTTCTTACATTTGTGAGAAATTTGGTTTTGGTATTTGTAAATTGTAGTACTTTCGAGTATTTCCCTAATACCTTGAATCCCCAAATGCCTACTATGTATTCAATTTATTTTCACAATTAAAAAAACCCCTTTATGAATGAACGTGATAAGATATTGGTCAACAAGGTGAAGCACTTGTGGTAATTAAATTGTGTCAAATCTCCTTTGAAATTGTGACAATCTTGAGAACTACTACACTCGCTCTTAGCTCAAAAATAATTTCTTTACTCAATTCTATTGACAAACACCCGCATGCATCAATCTTTCAATAATTTCCCTGTAAAATGAAATTTTATGTGCTTCATAATCAAGTTTAATAGAATTCCATTGTGATATTATAACACGGATGTGAAGGCGAGACTTATCGTTTGATATCTTGAGCTATATTTACAAAAGAAATTGGGTACATTGCTCATGTACAACTCTCATATCAGTTTTTGAGCTAATTGTTTTGTAGCAACATAAGCAAATATAGAAGCAAAAAATGAAATATGTTTGTGAGAGACATTACTAGATTTGTCAATTTGTAGTTTTACAAGTGATCATGTAATGGTATGTTTCCATATACTAGGAGTTGCATGAAGTTGTTGTCTAGCAAATGTAAAGAAGGGTGGCACCAATTAAGATTAATATTGGGATAATCAGTCGGCTTCATGTTTCAAACACATGTCCATTTGTTGTTCTTGCACTCGCTCTAGATTTTGGGCCTTTAAATTATAGTGAACCAAATTCTCTCCCATGGTTTCTTTCACTTTCTCAGTTAGATATTTTCGATGAAGTTTGGTTAATATTCGATTGTGGGTGCATGAGAGAATAGTAATTTGCTTATCTTAGATCATTAGGTCTCGTAGAATGAAAGAAAATAATATGCATATTGAATTATTTTCTTTAGTTTATCAAAAAAATATCACTTTAACTTTGACAATTCAAAAGAGTAACATATGTTTGGCACACTTTCTTCATGTTATAAAAATATATCACTTCCATCAATTCAAGGCTTATGAAAATGTTGTTTTTGGATTTAATGTGCATCAATTTCTCAACATAATGTTTGTATTGTTGTAGGGAGGATAGGGATAGTGTGTGTCTATTCATTGTTGACATTCTGACTCCAAGTGTCTCTGTTGTGTGCATTCAATTTTGACAACCTAAACAATGTCAATGATAAGTTGGTAATTGAGAATTACCTCGAGTTTCTTTCATTGAGTTAATGTCATGGATTGTTCTTTTGGTGTAGAGATTCAAGTTGTGAATTGTGATTATTTTAGAGATATTAACCTTCAATGCACATTTTTTTTTTTAATGCAAAACATAAATATTACTAGAATGCACATGGGGAACAATAATCTGAAACCATACAAAATTGTTTGTATATCATTAATACTTTATTATTATTATTATTTTTTTTTAAGTTACTATGTAATTCTATTAATCTTGTACATAATATTACATATTGTAGTTCCTACCATATGGTGCTTATAGGCGCCTTGATTTCCCCCCCAAAAACCTTACATCCCAAATGTCCCCCAAAAAATTGGGCACATCTTTCCCTGCTTTCTGCTATCCCATGAGTTATGGCTTTTAGTCCCAAGAGGGTATACAACCCATACAAAATCGCTCCAAGAGAGTATACCATCCATACTTACTTAATTAGAACAAAAGAGTTCAATGTTGAGATAGAAAAATGGTTTCCTAGTCATTGCTACTATCCCAACTTTGATTACTGCATTGTCCCCCCAGGGGAGAGCCTTCGCCAAGGGATGGTGCTCAGCCACCCCTGAGGCTTAAAGGGACCCTCCATGTATGTGGTAGGAGGATGGTTATGGTCCTCATCCTGAATAACAATGGGGATCTCTTGGGTCCCCAGAAGGTCTGCCTTTCTCTGCTAAGGCATGGTCTATTTTGGCTTCTCATGATGATATTTTTCAATGACTGGAACACCAAATTTCTTCTTGTAGAAAATTTCAAATTTGGCTTCCATGAGTCTTACTGATTTTCTGAGTTATTCATTATCATGTTGTTGTTGAGCCAATGCTTGGAGGACTTCATTTTGTTGTTGAACCATGGCCTGAGCTATCATGGCTTTGGTGCACCAGTGCACCTCAACCAGCCTGAAGTACTTTGCCTCCCTCGTCCTTGTCTGACCAAGGTCTGGGACCCATTACTGAGCCTCAACTAAGATTTCTTCCTCTGATGTCTGACGTCCCTTTATATCGACAACCCTCTATAGCCCCTCCATTTTTCGTTTTTCCTTGTCTGAGAGTCTAGACTAGAAATTTTTCGTGGCCTCTAACATGGTCGATTATGTTCTGGCTGTTGAGAGGGTCCTCCTCTAGGAAATCTAGTGATCGACTCTTTGGGTTTTCTAGCCCTGACTGCCTGAACCCAACGCTTTTCCCCAAACAAACTGGGGTTGGCTTAGTATCCTCCTCGCGTTTCCCAAATCTCTTACGTCCATTTTCCTTACCACCCTCTTCCTCTGCCAACATGACTTTGGTCTTACTCTAACGAGCCAACCTACGCTAGATTTAGCGTGAGAAATGGGATACGCCCCTTAGTTCGTATCTTAGAGGGGAGTTTGCCTCTATTAAGGGGGTCGAGGACCCCTTCAAGACTATTCCCTCTGAACTTCCCTGTTTTCCTTACTAATCCTTTCTGAATCATTTTTCTGGCTCTCCCTATCCTCTCTAACTCATCCTTTTCCCATGCCTGAGGACTTCCAGGGCGCTTCCTATTAATAGACTTACCCATTCTACTGAGAAGCCAAATTTTGCCTCTTGAATTTACGTGGGTTTTCATTATCCCATGCATTATGTCCTCTACTCTCCTCACGATAATGCCCCAAGTACTAGTGTCAGACGTCATTGGCATCATACTAGTAACATATTGTACTAACTCTCGCTTCCTCGTATCATCCTGGATCTTCCTCCCCCTATCATTATTATTTTCCACAAATGGATCGAGCGAAGCTATTACTTTCGCTTACGTCAGGATGGGGTCCATATGCCGATTCTCGTGTACCTTCCTTTCATCATCTTTCATTTAACATGAGGGAAGGGAAAGTGTCCCTCCAGATCGTTCCACTTCACCAGTTTTATCCTAATCGCAGCCTTGGGAATTGGCCTCCATTAACCTCAAAATTGCGTCTCTTAATGGGCCTTCACCCACATCAGTCCAACTCCACTTTCCCATACACGAAGTTTGGTGTATCGCCACATTTTCCAAATGATATACCATTGCATTCCCCTTATGCTTGGAATGACTCGAGATGACAACAGAGTTTACTCTGATGTCTCTATCTATCTCCATGTATACATAAGACAGTCGCCAGTCCTCTAAAACCCTTTCTGGGTCAATACCATTTATGATTTTTCTAAGGCCCTTCGTGGTAATCTTGGAGTCTCCTTCCACGATCAAAGCTATATACTGTAGCACCTTTTTGAGCCTCATCCCCACAAGAATTCCACTCTGTTATGTTCAATTTTTGGAGTTGATATCCAATTGAATGGAATATTCATACCTGATATTCCATGTCGAACCTATGAATAGACTTTCTGCTCCTGCTTGGCCTAGATTCCCCTTTGAGGCTCCATCATAATTCAATTTTAGGAAACCTTGCGAGGGAGGTTCCCATTTATCTTTTCCTCTCACCGTGCTCTCTGACTTTCTATTTCTTTTATGTCTGGGTCTGGTCTGTGGTATCTGCCAATTTTTCAGGATCTCTATCTCTTCTCCGGATGGATTCCAGTCTTTGTATTTCTAGATTGAGGAAGTGATTGATTGCTGGAGGTTCCCTAGGAGACCTTGAGAGGTTTGGCTGGGATTATTGGATTGATTCCAGAAGATCCTTCGGTTTCTCTCTTTCCAGGTATGCCATGAGATGAACCCATGGAGTATTGTCCATATCTTATTTAAAAAAAATATTATGAACGATTCTTCTCTCCATTATTCTACAGTTCTATTTATGTCATGTCGAATTCTATCTGACATTCTGAATATTATTTCTCCCCCATCCCATATCTCTGACACTTCTTTGCATTCATTGAACAAGTGGTATTTTGTTTCAGCTTCTTATCTTCACATCATGCATATGGAAGGACCTTCAAATCCTCTTCTTTGGATTTTGTCCCATGTTAGTTATTTCCTGTGAGCCACTGACCATAAAAAGGTCACGATTTTTGGCCAATGGTGTGTATTCCATATTTTTTTCCATACTTCCTTTGGATTGATATCTGGGGTGTCTTGTAGATGATGATATGCTTATTTAACTATAAAATTCTCAACCCCTTTGTTCCCCCACCTCAAGATGTCTTGGTCTGGTTTCTAGGGTATTATCCTTTGGGTTAATATCTACTCCATTTCCATTCTACCTGGCTCTAACCAGGTAGCCGACCATTTTTCCAGGGTTTTCCACTATTTGACCTCCATTTCCTCTGGGTTCTGGGAGTTCTCCCAATAGTGCTGAACTAGGGTCCAACCCGCTGCTTTGATATATCTTTGAAGATCGAGAGTGGTATCCTTATCCTTTAGGTCTGGTAATTTTTCTCATGCATCATCCCAAAACAACGCCAATTTTCCATCATGGATTTCCCAAAAACGTTGGTTTTGCAATGTACCTTTGTTATTCCAAGCATAGTTCCAAATAAAGGATCATGGTCGCATACCTTCCAGTCGAATCTTATCATAATCCCTGGAATTCTGGGTGTATTTTTGAGTTCATATTTGGGCCCATGTGTCCTCTGTATTTTTGTTCCATCTCCAGAGTAGCTTGGTTTCTAAAGCTTGGCATGTCCTAAGAGGATCTTTGATGCCTAACCCCCCTTGCGATTTGGGAAAGAAAATGGTCTCCCATGCTACCAAGGCCCATTTCCTCTCCATTTTCTCCCCACCCTAGAGGAAATTTCATTGGATGGCTCTTAATTGTTGAAGGATGGTTGTGGGTGCCGCCAGGACTGAGAAACGGTAGAGGGGCATGGCCAAAAGGACTGAATTTATCAAAAGAATCATAGCGGGGAAGGAAAGGAAGATGTGGGACCAACTGTTTAAATGGTTGTCCATCTTTGAAAAGAGTTCCTTCCAGGCAGAGGCTTTGGGCGATTTTTCTAGGAGAGGTAATCCCATATAGGAGGAAGGAAGGCTCGCTCATTAGAAACCAAGAAAGAAGGCAATATTCCTTTGGATAGAGATAGGGGTGTTCAAAAAGTAAACTTTGGATTTTTCGTTGTTTATTTCCATTCCCGAAGTTGCCATGAATATATTTAGGTTCTTTCTAATCAGTCGGACTTCCTTAACTGTGGGATTCCCCAAAAGTAGAGTGTCGTCCATGAGAATTGTACATTGTACATTTTGAAAATTGGAGTAAATCTTACTAAAATCAAGAGAATGATAATAAAAATATACATTTTGAAAAGAAAAATAAATCTTAATAGACTCAAACGCTTGTGAAACATTGTCATACAAGTTAGTATGATTAACATTATTAGAGAAAATCTATGTGTTCTTTTTAATAACTTCCAAATCCAATTGTCAATTATATTTAACTTAGATGGTTAAATGGAATAATTATTATCATCCCCACCCAAATTTTATTTATTTTTTTTTTTCCTTAGAAAAAAAGGCAATTTTATTTCTTAAAAGAGACAAAATTACACTTTGTAGGTGCTTTAGAAGAATAACACACCAACTAGTTTTTGTGAGCCCAAATTGACATGCCTGCGAGTGTATCTAAAAATACCTCACCTGGAACAAGGTGGAATACTACTATCAAAAAATTCCCTGATAAATACAAAGCTAGATAAAGTTTTTTCAGATCAGAGATGATTTCTAGGCACACTTAAAAGGTGCCCAAAATCTTTTCCTTATGTCCTTTCAACTGTGTTGCTGCTGAAAATTTTAAAGTTGTAAGTACTGTACAAAAAAAGAGAAAATCATCCATGAAGAAGCATGAAAAGTTCGTAAACAATATAGACCCACAGATTATAGTCTAAGCAATGTTGATCAACCTTGTTGTATGTGGTTTGGTTCTTCAATCCAGTAGATGGCCTTGTTCCTCTATAAACGGTCGATGAAAAAAAGCATTTGTGTCTTCCCCTTTTTTTCCTTGTTATCTGCCAATGGACAAGAGAGAGTAGCAATCCATATTTGGACAAAGAATCAACTACCATGTTCTCGTCCCTGTATATATGAAAGATAACCAAAGTATCAAAATTTTCCATCAAACGATAAATTTCGTCCAGTATAGGGCATATCTTTCAACTCCTTGCAGTTTTTCATTTCTAAATGCCTCAACATTGGCATTGCTTCATCTTGCAGCCAGGGAAAATTTTCCAAACAGTCAAAATCTTCTAGGATGAACTTTTCTAGTTTCCAAAATGCCCCACACTAGCTCTCCAAACTCCACTGGAAACTCAACGCACTTTTCCTTCGCACGGGCAGGGACTGTAGACATATGAGCTTCGATATTCACACAGGCAACGACTTCAAATTTTCACAGACCTTCACATTTAGATATACCATAGATTTATGCTCTCCTATGCCCGAATGTAGCTCACATAAATGTTTGCACTGACTAACATCAAGATACTGGAGGCTTTGCACATAGGTCAATGATTTAGGTAGTTTTTGTATCTTTGTCTGGGATAAATTCAGGAATATCAGGTGTTTCAAATTCCCAACACTTTCCGGCAATGAGTCTATAGAAGTTTGGCTTAAATCTAATACAGCTAGATATTTCACATTAGTTAAAAAGCTTGCAGAAATTGATCTAAGACAGATATTATTCCATAGTAATAATGTTGGCTTCATTGATTGTTGATATATCATTTTTAATCAATGAAATTCTAAGGAGGCCCATGCACTCGCCCAGGCTTTAACAAACATTTAGTTTTCTTGTGGGATTTGTAAACAACAAATAAACAAGAATACCAAAAATGTTGGGAATGAACGCACTTGATTGATTTCTTATTAATTGTAATTATATTACAAAATAATCAATATTTTTTATTTTACAAATGAAANNNNTATATATATATATATATATATATATATATATATATATATATATATTGTAAGTAAAAAGATTGTATTACCTTAAAGAAAAACCATGTCAATACAATGTTCAAAGTCTGCCACATGTTCTACCATAAGCATGGAAACCAGGACAGGTGGCTTATGTAACACACCCACCACCGGGGCTAGAAAATTTTCGGCTTTCTTTCCTTTTTAAATTCTAAGGAGCCTATCGCAGACCCTCATTTCCCTTTTAAAGTCCCTCATATGATCGACGACTATCACCACAGGCCTTATCGGAGAGGTGCTCGTTAGCTTTTGCGATTCGGGAAATCGCGAGGCATGTATTTCCCTTTTCTCTCGTCTTTCGAAGGGCCGAAACCCGAAACGGATCTAACCACTTAACGATATTAATAGAAACTCAAATTAAGCTTTGGTGCTCTACACTTTAGAATTTCGCATACCGGGATTTCGGGATATGCGACGATATGAGGTTTCGCAGTTAGGTTTCCCTAGAGCCGAAACTCTGAAACCTACATACTTATATATATATATATATATTTATATATATATATCACTCCATCTATTTCGGGAGTTCTCAACCTGGGTTTTCGGGATATGCGACGACAGGAGAACTTATCGTTGGGTACCCCGCGTGCCGAAACACTGAAACACCATATCTCATCCGCACAATTATTATTTCGGGGTTTCAAACTTCGGGTTTTCGGGATTGGCGGGTGCAAGAGAACTTACCAATAGATATCTCGGGTACCGAAATACTGAAACACCCAATATTATCCATGCTAAGCCATTTCGACATTTCTCCTTTCAGGATTTCATGTTATGTGAGAACAAGGGGTCGCGCTCCTAGGTTTCCCAGAAGTCGAAAACTCCAAGTCATCAAAATCTCTAAACATACTCCACTATTTCAGGGTTTTCTCCATTAAGATTTCGCTAATTGGGGTTTCAAGACTGGCGAATACGTGGGGCCCACACTTAGGTACCTCGGGTGCCGAAACACTGAAGTATAATAACTTCTCCACACTTTATCTTTCCGGGGTTTCACAAGTAAGGATTTCGGGACTTGCAAGTACAAGGGAAACTTACCCTTGGGTTGTTCCAGGTACCGAAACACTGAAATGTCGAACCAAGTCACACTATGCCATTTCAGGATTCCATGAGTCGGGGTTTCGTATATCGGAACCTCGCGATACAAGAGGTCAAATATTCACACTCCTCGACTACTCGAATACCGAAAATCCGATACACCCGCCCATCATACACTCAACCAAATTTGGGGTTTCACAGTTCAGGATTTTGCAACTAGCGAGCATGAGGGAACTTATCGTTGATTATCTCGGTTCTCAAAATGATGAACATCAATACTTACCCATGCTGGTTCAATTCAAGGTTTTCATGAATCGGAGATTCGTGATGTGCGCAAACAAGGGGGGGGGGGGTCTCACATATAGATCTTTCGGGAGATGAAACTACGAAGTACTGACTCTTAACCTGCACATCTATTTCGGGATTACATCCATCTAAATTTCGCGGGTCGGGGATTCGGGACTTGCGAGTACCAGGAACTCACCTCTAGGCATCCTGGGTACCGAAACTTCGAGATCTTATAACTTCTCCATATTATTACCATTTCGGGATTTCGCAAGTCGGGGTTTCGAGACTTGCAAGTACAAGGGAATACGCTCTTGGGTATTTCGGGTACCGAAACACCGAAATGTCCTAACTTATCCATACGACGTCATTTCGGGTTTTCATGAATTGGGGTTTCGGGACTTGCGAGTACAAGGGAATACGCTCTTGGGTATTCCAGGTACCGAAACACCGAAATGTCCTAAGTCTCAGAGGACCATTCTCTCTCGTGTAGGGTTTTTTGGACTTATTCCATAAAGTCCTCTGGCAAATTCTTGGGTAAACTTTAAAAAGGGTGTCCCTATGGGAAGATCTATCCAAGGCATTACTTGAGATAAAATAAGGGAATAGATTTCCCGAGAACAGACTTGAATACTGAATCCGTTCAAAATATACATATATACAAATATATATGTAAGTCATATATGGTCTTTCCAATATAAGCATGCAACCACCATTTCTGATCACACACCATACAAAAATCCTTAAACGGAAATCATTCATAATTTCACAAACCATGAGCATACATGTCAGAATATTTAAATTCAAGCTACAAGATATAACACTTATAAAAAAACACCAGGTGTGATGCAACTGCTGAGAGGGGTGCTCGTTTCCCGAGGTGGTTAGGTCTGAGGTCTCCATGGATGGGCGGTTCACCCCCCATCCTTATTAACTCATGAGGAGCCTCTTCACCTACCAACCTGGCGAGTAATTCATTTCGGGGCTAGCGAGCCACTCTTGGTTCTCTAGGCCAGTGAAGACCAAATACAGTATTGGTTTCGGTGGAAATTAGCACCACCATTCCAGGTGCCTTCCACCACCTTTATTTAGCCATCATGGTCTCTTTTTCAGTACATCCCCCTCCCAACAGTCCTGCAACATATATATATATATATATATATATATATTCATAATGTTAATTTACATTCGTCGACCTTGTATACTAAGGTCCATTCAAAATCACACATTCACATCTTTGAGTTTGCCAGATTTCTTGGCCAGCATAATTATTTTTACAAACTGGGTGTTACAATTCCGTCCCCCTTAAAGGAACATCATCCTCGATGTTCTATCTATCATCATGACATGTATGTACAGAGGTAAAAAAAATTGGATATGCCTGTTTCATGGCATCCTCCATTTCCCATGTAGCCTCATCTGGGCCAAAATGTCTCCACTGCACCTTGACCTGTGAAATGGTTTGGTTCCGGAGCGGGTTTTCCTTTCTGTCTAGTATGCATTGAGGTTCTGGTAGAAATTCTCCCTCCAGTTCCACCTAGATCATAGACCAGTCAATTATATGATTAGAATCATGTACATGTTTCTTCAATAATGAAACATGGAAAACATTATGTGCTTTTACTGTGGGAGGAAGTGCTAGCCTATAGGATACAGGTCCCACTCTATATAGAACCTCAAAGGGTCCATAGTACCGAGGTGCCAACTTGGCACAAGCTCCCATTTCCAGGGAACTCTTCCTGGGCCTAACTCTGATATATACATGGTCTCCCACCTTGAACTCTCTTGGGGTTCTCTTTTGGTCTGCGTAACTTTTTTGTCGATTCTGAGCGACCTTCAGGTTTTGTTTTATCTGAGTCACTTGTTGTTCCATTTCTTTCAACATGTCAGGTCCAAAATAAATTATGTTTATGGGATTACTCCAACTGACAGGAGTGTTGCAAGACCTACCATAGAGGACTTTGAAGGGACTCATCTTTGAGGATTCTTGGTAGCCGTTGTTGTAGGTGAATTCCACCAGTGGCAGGTATTCTTCCCACTTCTTGGGTTGATGCATTACATGAATTCTTAGCATGTCTTCTAGTATTTGGTTCACTCTTTCCGTCTGTCCATCGGTTTGAGGGTGATAGGTGGTGCTAAACAACAATTTGGTCTCTAAACCCGCCATTAGTGATTTCCAAAACTTGGAAGTGAATTTCATGTCTCTGTGAGACACGATCTCTTTCGGCATACCATGCAGTTTAAATATCTCCTTCAGGAATACGTTGGCAATGTCTATTTCCTTACAAGTTGACTTGACAGGGATAAAGTGAGTGGACTTGCTCAATTTATCCACCACTACCAGGATGGCGTCATTCTGTTTGGTCGAGGCTGGTAATCCAGTGATGAAATCCATGGAGATGGTTTCCCATTTCCATTGCAGGATTGGTAGAGGTTGTAATAATCCTGCTGGGTGTCGGTGTTCTGCTTTTACCTGTTGGAATTCTATGCATTTGGCTAGGTACTCAACTATGGTTTTCTTCAATCCAGGCCAATAGAATTGTTTCTTGGTGGCCGTGATCATTTTTTGATATCCTGGATGACCAATATAGGGTCTTTTATGTAGTTCATCCATAATGAACCTCTTCAAGTCACCACAATCTGGAATATATAATCTGCTTTGGTAAGTGAGAAGACCTTCTTCTGTCATCTGGTAACCTTCATACTTTATCCCCATGGGCTCTTTCCGCAGGTACAAGGTCACGGTCTAGAAGAATGTGTCTGTCTCTTGTGCATTTCTGACTCTTTCCTTGACATCTGTCTTGCAGGTGCTCACCACGGCCAGGTGAATTGTTTTCATACTTTTGCTAAGGGCATCGACCACCCTATTTTCTTTTCCTTTAATGTGTTTGATTTTGAAATCAAACTCGCTAAGGAGGTCCATCCACTTAGCTTGTTTGGCATTGAGATTCAGTTGGTCAAAAAAATATCGCAATCCACAGTGATCTGTCATAAGTACAAATTTTCTTCCCAGGAGGTAATGCCTCCACATTTTCAAGGCCTGCACTATGGCAGCCAACTCTAGATCATGGGTCACATAGTTGACTTCGTGCTCATTCAATTTTCGGGATTCATAGCAGACCACACTTCCTCCTTGCATAAGGACTCCCCCGAGCCCTCCCTTACAAGCATCTGTGCACACGAGGAAGTCAAATTCGGGATCGATGATCTTCAACACAGGTGCATGGGTCAGTAGATGTTTCAGGGTTTGAAATCTTTCTTCACATTTTTGTGTCCATGTGAATTTTGTCCCCTTCCTCTGGAGGGCAATGATTGGACAACCGATCTTGGAGAATCCTTTTATAAATCTCCTATAGTATCCTTCTAATCCCATAAAGGATCTGATATCCGAAACATCCTTTGGGGTATGCCATTCCATGATAGACCTGATTTTATTAGGGTCTACTGCTACTCCTTCTTCAGATAGGACATGGCCTAAGTAATGTATTTTCTTCTGGAAGAATTCACATTTGCTGAATTTGGCATAGAGTTGATGTTCTCTTAGCACTTGCAGCAAAAGTCTAAGATGCTCTTCTCCATTCTTGGAGTAAATTAATATATCGTCAATAAAAACCAACACAAATTTGTCTAGGAATTTGTTGAGTACATTGTTCATTAAGCACATGAAAGTGGCAGGGGAATTGGTTAACCCAAATGGCACTACCACAAACTCATAGTGACCATACCTCATCCGGAAGGCAGTTTTATGGATGTCTTCACCCTTGATTCAGACTTGATGGTATCCCGACCTCAAGTCAATCTTTGAGAAAATAGACGCACCCCCCAACTGGTCGAACAGGTCATCGATCCTGGGAAAGGGGTACTTGTTCTTTATGGTTACCTTATTAAGTTGTTTATAATCTATACACAGTCTAAGGTTACCGTCCTTATTTTTCACAAATAGGACTGGTGCTCCTCATGGAGACACGTTGGGTCGGATATAGCCCTTATCCATCATTTCTCTTAATTGCAATTTGAGTTCAACTAGTACAGGTGTCCTCATCCGGTAGGGTGTCCTAGACACCAACACCGCTCCCGGTGCAAGTTCTACTGAGAAGTCAATGTCCCTTCTCGGAGGTAGACCCAATACCTCTTCTAGAAATACATCTCTGTATTCTCACAGGGTAGGATGGTCTTTGAGGCTTGGTTTGTCGCCTTCAACTGTTTTCAACACCTGTATTGCATATAGGGGGCATCTTTTTCGGCAATACCTTCTCATTTGTAACACTGATATTTGTCTCACCAAGATAGGTTTTCAGATCCCTTGAAGGGTCATTCTTTTTCCTTCTTTACTTACACATTCTAAGGTTTTATGGTAACAATCCAATCTGGCTTTATGGGCGGCTAGCCAGTCCATACCAATCAACAGATCATACGATCCTAGGGGTAATATGTTAAGGGTTTCTTGGGTGGGGGATTCACCCAACATTAATTGGCAGGCTGGTATGACCTCTACTACCCTTCTTTTGGTGCCAATGGCTAATTGTACCAACCATGGCTTGGTAGGTTTAGGTGGCTATAGTTTACACTTATCAACAGTCTTAGGGGCTATATAACTCAAGTTTGAACTAGGGTCAATCGGAATAGACACTAAATGGTTGGAAATAATACCTTCTATTTCCACCACTGAAGCTTGGTGGTTGGCTTGGTTATTATTCAAGGCTGCATAAATTTGCGGCACACTCCTGGCCACATCATTGACAATGGTAGCTTCCTGGATGCTATAAATTCTCCAACTATTCTGTTTTCAGTGTGGATAGTCTCTCAGTAGATGTTCTTCTCCGCAACCCCAACATTTCAAAGGTTCTCTCTTTGGGTTATCAACCTTCACTGGTATAGACCCAGAAGTTTTATTTCTTCTCAAGGAGGGAAAGTTCTACTGGTGTACACTCTGGGCTGGGAAGCTCATCTTTGAGTTCTTCTTATAGTTCTTAAATCTTGGGGATTTAATCCCTTTTCTCTAAAATCCTGAACTATTCTTCATTTTCCAGCCTTTGCAAGGTTCTGTCTGACGTCCAAACTGTTCATGACAATATCTTGCCTTTCGGATAGTGCCTTCTAGGGTCTTTGGCTCATCAAATTCAATTCTGTCTCGATAGTCCTTAGGTAGTCCATTGATGAAACGTTGCACCTTTGCCTTTTTTGCCTTTATATAAGGTACATACCTCAGCAACTCGAGGAATTTGCTGACATATTCCTCTATAGTGAGTTGCCCCAGTTTGAGTTCAAAGAATTCTTTAGTCTTTTCGTCAATTTTTTTTTCCGACAAATACTTCTTCCGAAAGTATTTCTCAAACCGTTCCCAAGACAAGTCCTCTTCGCGAACCCCTTTCACATTCTTAAGGTCTTCCCACCAAATGAAAGCCTTTTCGTTCAAGTTGAAAGTGGCCACTCGGGCCTTCAAATTTTCTGAGAAGTCATGGACTCTGAAATACTTCTTTAGTCCAAGCAGCTAGGCCTATGATTCCTCTCCCTTCTTTATTTCACCGTCGAAGGAGGGTGGTTTGGCCTTCCTGAATTCTTAAAATTTATGATCCTTGGAAAGCTTCTGCTTCTTTCATTTTCTTCAGGAATGAGAACTAGTTCTGCTGCTTGAAGAGTCCTCTGAACCGCCAGCATCCTTCCCAGAGGAATTGTCTACCGCTGGTCCTTTACCTTTGGGATGGACCTTTTTTGAGGTGCTCCTCTCAGTGTGGCCACTAACATGACCATGTTTCTGTACCTCAGGTTCATGCTGCATTTGTCTCTGTAGGTCAGATAAGCTCTGCAACAAAACTACGTTAATTTCTGTTTGCTTCTCTTGTTCTTTCATCATCCTCTCATTGTCAACCTTGCAGCTTTGTAATTCGACCATGAGACTCCTCACAGTCTTAGCTAGATCTGGAGGGGTCCCTATCGCCCTCCTTTCGTTAGACTCTTCGTCTCTATTGTGGGAGCCCTCCCCCACTTCATGGTGAGTCACCATTTTCTACGTCTGCAATTTTCCGCAGCTGATCTTCTTCTTGTGTGCAAGGGAAAAACGTTGGTTGTTATTCAATATTTATATTTATTTATAACCAGAGAAAGCTTGGAGCACGACACAGATGAGGAATAGTCTGAGAATGGACAGAAGTAGAAGGTTGGAGGTAATTGGACAGAGATAATATTTCCCATGCCAGGGAGGCTTGGAATGCCAGGTGAGGATGAGAGCCAAAGGAAAAAACTAAGTGGGAGAATACCTATGAGAGGTTGCATTCATAGAAACCATTGAAGTGACTGAGAGGAGCACCATGAAGATGGAGGTGACGCCAAACAAATTCTTTGTACCTACTCCACTGCACTGTAACTGATTCGCGTGGAGATCCATTAAATTTCCTTTGGCATACCAGTGCACTAACATCCCTGCAACATGAATGTTATTCATGGTGAACACACTGGATGTGAGGTTGGTGACTGGGGGTAATAACTCCACAAGCTGCAAGAGTGCCAAGTTGCGTCTGCTGGCTAGATGTCACCCCATCTGGGGATGAAAAGAATTATATTAAACAATAGCACTATAATCCTTCCTACTTTCATATTAAAACAAATTGTTTTAATGTTTATTTAAATATGCATATGATAAAAACTTTGCTTGAAAGGTTTTTCAGAATTATCACAATCATTTTTAATTTTCAATGTTTTAGAAATAATGAATTTTGTACATATAAACATGGATAGTAATGATAGAAACGTATGTTGCATATAAACATTTAAATAAAGTCGCAGTCTAAATGTTCTACAAAATGGTTTTTTCTCGATGATATTTTATGGGGATCTTTGCATGAAATTCAGTGAGAAATTGTTAGATTCACAGATTTGATTGATTATTTCAGTATAATTCGAATGTCCCAAAAGTTTTGTAGCATGTTGAATCCATTTATGCATTCATAAATAGATTTTAAGCAACAAAAAATAATGATTTTGTAAAGAATTATGTTGTCAAATGCTGACGAAAAAAAGCCATTTCATAGAATAGCTAGACAACGTCATAAATAAAGCACGTGTGCACCTCACTTTCCATATGTACAAACCACTTTGCAATCGTAAAAATATTCAACATAAAATATTTTAGTAAAAATGTCAATTAAGTTATTTTTTATTATTTATTATTTTTCTAAATTGTATATTTAAAAATAGTTTAAATTTATGTAATTATAATTATTTGGAATAAATTATATTTGTATTTGATAATTAGTAATTTAATTTTTATTTATTAATCTATAAAGTTGATTTCAAATAAATATAATATAGAATAAATTATAATTATTTGAAATAAATTATATTTGCATTTGATAATTAGTAATGTTAGTTTTATTTATTAATTTATAAAGTTGGTGTGAAATAATATTTGCATATGTGTTGCCCAAAGGGGTTGGATCCAATGGTGGAAAGCGAGGAGTTTTTCACCGTTGGGCAAGGTTCAATTCTCGTGAGGGCTTTACCTAGAGCCATGGAGACACCTTGAGGTAGTGGTCGAACGTGTGGTTGCACCCAGAGATACTATAATAAATGGTATCGTTACCCGTGCACACATAAGTGGATCAAATCCCACCCCCATGTCCTTCAATTTTTAAGTCCCCGAGGTGTAGGACAGTCGGTGACGGAGTGTGTTGTTAAGCCACTCCGTGATGTTAAAGTCACCGGTTCGAAACCTGCGGGGACAAAAAAATCCAACCATGTTAAGGGTTGGTGTGGCTCAGGCCGGGTGTGATCCCCAGGTGATTTTGACGGCTTAGATGCCCCTGAGTCGCGGTTTCTCAAGCCACAGGTTAATCGCGTAGCCAACAGGGCCCGCACAAATTAACAAACAAAAAAAAAATATTTGCATATGTGCTAGTTATATTGTTGCCTTACCACCTGTCTACCTAGTCACTTGTCCTTCTATAGTGGTAATATGTCCTTACCTTTACCTATCCAACTACTCAATGATTCCTCAGTACTAATGGACAAAAGTTCAGAGAGATGTTTGAGGACGATTTCAAGGGCATGTAACATAAGTCCTAAGAAATGAATGATGTTTTACGAACTAAGAGAAATCAAACTTGAACAACTTTGATAACTATCTATTAGCTCTACTTGATAGATTCACAATTAAAAAAATGTTATAATAGAGCTTCTACCAAACAATACCCTGACCATAATGCTATTGGTGTTGTTGTTTCTAACATTGTATATAATTTAAAAACTCAACCATAAAATGATACTAATAAACAAGTTTACTCTAGCCACATCCCTCTTCCAAATTGGCATTTCCAGCTTTCAAAACCCTCAATAACATTGTGTTACCCAGTTGAATTTAGTGATATCTTTTAGAAGCAATGTAACTTTCATGAAAGTACAATATGATGGCAGGTACATGGCTTAGAGCTTACAAATTTGCAAAATGTTCCAAAATGGACATGAGACATCTTAAGTTAGGCGTCTATTCATTTAAAAAAAACTATGATGGTAGGTATGACATTAGGCCAAGCTATAAACAACCCACATATTATAATTATCCATGCCATGTTTTGATTTCCCAAACAAGTAATTTACAGATTTATTAATATAGAGAAATTGATCGACCCAAGATAATTCAAAATATGTTTATTAAACTCCTTGAATTATAGGAATCAAAATATAAAATTGGTGAATGGTATACAATGTTTTGTTAGCTACCCAAACTTCAAGAATCAAAATCATCTCGTGTCCAGATTTGTAGTTTCAATTATGTGAGATATTCATTATTGTTAGAAAATGTGAAAATAAAACCATTTCCAAATCCATTGATAACTCTTGAACAAGGTAAGGGAAAATCCAATATTTACTTGAAGACAGAAACTAACTACTTCATATCTTTCATCCTTTCTCATCATACAATGTCATCACAATTGCAGGTACAAAAGATTGAAGACAACGAAAAGATGGATTTCCAAAAAGAATTCATTCTTACACCTCACAACTACTTTGCATGGAAGGAGAGAATAATGATTCATATCTGAACCAAAGGATTGTATAGGTTAACCTTGAATACAGATACAAAACTGACATCAGCCATATAAAAATCCAAGTACTTAAATCGGATGGATGAAGCACTCAGAACGATTTGTAGTCTTATTTCTCCCGATCTCCTTTTTAACATATCTTCCTATAAGACTACCAATGAAGCCTGGACCACCTTGGCAGGGATATTTGGAAAACGTGATGAGATGAGGGGACACATGATGGAGGTGGAACTACTCACATTGGATCCAAAAAGCTTCGACAATATCCAAGATTTATTTACAAAATTCAAGTATTTACTGTTGCAACTCAAAGCTTGCGGGGTTGATAAATCTAAGGAGGAGAAACAAATGGTTCTCACCATTCTCTCCAAACTTGGTCTTGAATTATCTGTGTTCATATCAACATTCCATTCTGTCAAATTCCCCTTTGGAACCACTTGGAAGATGCCTTCTCTTGAGGACTTTATCGAAACTCTAACACAAGAGAAAACCAAGCTCATCAACATGGGAAAAATCAAAGGCCCAAAGGCACATGCACTAACTCTGCAAGATGGCAGCCATAAATATCAGAAACCTAAAGATAAATACAAAAGGAAATTTCATGCACATCCTAAGAAGGAAGGGTACACAAAACCCTTCACCGATGCCTCCGGATCCAAAGGGGAAAAGGGAAGAAAAGGGGAGAAATGCACATACTGTCACAAAGGATTCCATCTGGAATCCACATGCATGCAAAAAAAAATATATCTAATGTCTCAAATACTTCAGAAAAACAACCTTGGATATCGCATCCCCGAGGATGCCAAGAAGAAAAAGAGAAGATATGAATCCCGATAAAGGCAATTCTAGCCATGCCTTGATTGCCATCAACTCATCTCACGATGCTTGGATCATAGATTCAGGAGCATCACATCACATCATTGCCTCAAAATAATTATATTCTTCATTGGATGCACGCAAAGGTCCTCATATTCTTATGGGGGACAAATCTTATGTCGAAGTCATCGGCAAAGGAATGATTGAACTCACCAACGAAAGCTTCGAGAATGTGTTGCATGTTCCCAAAATTTTCTTCAAACTTCTCTCTATGTATCAGATGACAAATTCTAGCACCGGAAAGAAATTCATGTTCACACCAAATTCCATGGACATATATGACATGCAAACCAACTCCAGGGTTGCTACCGTTGAGGTAAATCATTAGTCTAGATTATATATTTTTTATGAATTCATTGAGATTCTGGTTTACTGCTTACTCATGCTGATGAAAGTAGTAGGATATGGCATGGAAGGTTTGGACATTTGAATTCCAGATACATGCAACAACCTAGAAAGAAAATATTGGTTGATGGTCTACCAGACATCCATTTCTCCAAGGGAGTATGTGAGGGATGTATTCTCGGAAAACACCCTCAAGAGAAATTCGACAAAGGAAAGTCTCAGAGAGATTCTGTGCCTTTATATATGATCCACAATGACCTTATGGGTCCTTTTCCGCATCCATCTATCAACAAAGTGAGTTTTTTTCTCATTTTTATTGATGATTTCTCACGTTTTACATGGATTTACTTTCTCAGGCAAAAATATGAGGTCTTTCAACATCTCAAAGATTTCAAATCCCTGGTTGAGACACAGTCCGGAAAGAATATCAAAGTCCTTCGAACTGATAACAGGGGAGAGTATGCCAATCATCAGGTCCATAATATTTTCCATGAGGCAAGATTCAGTTGCAACACACAATTCCCTATACTCTGCAGCAAAACGAAGTTGTTGAGCGGAAAAACAAATCTCTAAAGGAGATGGCATCTTGCATGCTGCATGCAAAGTCACTACCACAAAGACTATGGGCCAAAGCACTTGATTTTGCAGCATACATCCAAAATAGATCTCCCCATAGATCTGTCAAGGGTAAGACCCCCTACGAGGCTTGAAGTGGCCTCAAACCGGAAGTGACCCACTTTCTCATTTTCGATTTTTGTTCTTGGGCCCAGATTCCCTATGAAAAGAGGAAGGAACTTGATCCACAGAACATTGAGTGTATTTTTGTTGAATACCCCAACGGTGTGAAAGGATATAGGCTTATTGATCTTTCCTCGGACCGTCTCATCATTGAGTGTAGTGTCCAATTCAAGGAAAGTGTCTCGCATGTACCTCAACAATTGCATGCAGACACCTTCAATCTTACACCTTTATGAGATGATGAGCATGAACATGCCGACTCTTATTCAGATGAGACTTTTGATTCAGAGGAATCAGATGATTCAGATTCAGAGTCAGTACAGTCAGATTCAGAGTTAGATAATCCAAATGTAGTTGTAGATCCATAGAAGAGGCCCAAGTGGGCACAAACTACTCTTCAGGATGTAGGGGATCTTGCTGGTGCTCCAGTCGATGCTAGGAGGACTTGATCTAATTTTGAGGAGCCTCTTGTTGCACTCACTGCCACTGGACCATTTCCCTCCATGCATATTTTCTTGGTTCAGTCTTCAGATCCACATTATTATGGCGTGGCTGCTGGAAATCCCTTTTGGGAATCCACTATGCTAGAGGAGTACAACTCCCTCCTCAAGAACCAGACTTGGGATCTGGTTCCCATTCCTTCTAGGAGGAAACTTATTAGATGCAGATGGGTCTACAAGACAAAGAGCGCAGCGGATGGACAGATTAGAAGATACAAAGCCAACCTTGTTGCCAAAGGCTTTTAGCAGGCGCATAGTATTGACTATGATGAGACCTTCGCTCCAGTAGCGAAGATGGATTCCATATGATTAGAACTTTCTATTGCAACAACCAATGGATGGGAAGTCCATCAGATGGGCATGAAGAATGAATTTCTTCACAGTGATCTCTCTAAGGAGATCTATATGAAGAAACCCCAGGGATTTATGCAGGACTCATCTTTGGTTTGTCAACTGAAGAAGTCCCTTTATGGCCTCAAGCAGGCTCTGAGGGCATGGTATGCTAAGATGGACTCCTACCTGTTTTCACAGAACTTTGTACGTTGTAAATCAAACTCGAATGTCTACATGCTCAGGATGGTTGATTCACTTCTACTCTTAGTTTTGTATGTTGATGATTTTCTGATCACCGGTTGCTCGAATTCAGCGATTGCTGCAGTCAAGAGGATTCTACATGACAGGTTTTTGATGAAGAACTTGGGTCCGCTACACTTCATCCTTGGACTCGATATCAGTCAGGATGCATCAGGCATTAAACTATCTCAAGCAAAGTATGCACGAGATCTCCTTGAGAGATTTCACATGACAGATTGTAAGTCTACTCTGACTCCTTTCCTATCAAGAGTCAAACTTGAGGATGATAGGGAGACTCCACTAGTTGACAACACACTATACAGATAGCTAGTGGGGATCTTGTTGTATCTCACACACTCCGGACCAGACCTCTCCTATGTAGTTGGCATAGTTTCTATGTTCATGCAGGAGTCGCATGAGCTACAATGGAAAGATGCAAAGTGTATCCTTTGATACATATAGGGCACCATCACCTTTGGGATTCATTATTCAATAGACTCTACATTAGATATCATCGGTTTTACTAATTCTGACTGGGTTGGCAATAACACTGATCGTAAGTCCAAATTTGGTTACTCACTTAGTCTTGGTTTCAAGCCTATCTATTGGTCAAGAAAGAAGCAAGCTGCCATTGCTCTATCTTCAGCCGAGGAAGAGTACAAAGGGGTATTTAACATAGTTATTCAGGCTATGTGGCTACAACATTTTCTCACTGAGTTGGGCATTCAGTTTCATCGGTAAATCACTCTGAAGTTCTGCAGAGATCCAGTTCAGAGGCAGTGGAAGAAGCACATCGAGATCCACATTCACTACATCCGGGACTTAGTACATGAGGGTATCATCGACCTACATTTCTGTCCTTCAGTAGAACACATGACATACATCTTCACCAAGACCTTCACTGAGCAGAAGTTCCATTCTCTACGAAGTCATGTTGGAGTGAAGGACACAGTTGCCTAGAAACTGTAGTTCTTCTTTTTACATACATTGTAACTTTAAGGGAGTGGGTTCCCATGATTTTTTCCCTCTTTCCTCACTTTATTTTAGTGTATATTTTGTATTTGGGTATCTAACATGGCCTCGTTGTTGGGACCCATTCTTTATTTTCACCATAGTGATGATAAGGGGGGGTGTTGGAGTTACTTCACACACACCTAAAATTTCTTTTTCCTAAGGTTTTTCCTTGTTTATTAGTCATAATTAGTCATTATCCAGTATCCTATATTTTAGGAGAGAATATTCGACCTGAAGAATATTCTCTTTCAATTGACACTTCAGTTTGACAAGTTGAGTTGAGTCTAGATGTTGCATTGGTTTTGTCACCATGTAAAATTGGGATCATCACCATGATAATGCATGCTTTCCTTGGGATCATCACCAGACTAGCGCATTACCCTTGATTCCTTGATCTACTCCTCACTACACTCTATTTCAGCCAGTTAACTGAAGACTAGTTGACTACTTAACTTAGCTAGGTGGCAATTCACTCTCGTAACTGTCTAAGAGACTATACTAGCTGGCAATTCACTCCTGTAACTGTTGGTGTGTGTCCAGATCACTCTAGACCACCAATATGGCGCATTGTTTCTCCTCCAATGCGCATTCATTAAGTTATAGAGAGTATATCATGTGTAAATTATTCATTATTCATTACGGTTAATGAAAATTCTTCTATTCTTTCTCTCTTGCTTCTTCTTTCTAAATTTATCTCTGCAAATGTGTGTAGTATTTTCTAGCTAGATCTATTATGTGCAGGTTCAACACATTTACACTTCATATGATGGATATACTCTCTAATACGCGGGGATGTGGCCTTGTATCTCGAGTTCTCCATCCTTTTCGGAAGACATCCATTTTGCAACTTTTTGTCATGTTCTTGGATTTTTCCCTCTTTCTGAGTCGGTTGTGCCTTGTCCTTTCCTTTTTCTTTGGTAGTCAGGCTGGGTCCCCTTGACACTACTTCCTTAAATTATTTTGTATTGTTCCCTTCTTTTGATGCCTAGGTTACTGTGTCCATGCCTTGTTTTTTCCCTAGAGGCTTTGTCGCCTCCTTCTTGTTTCCCTCCATTGTTGTGCTAGTTCCTCTCCTTCCTTGATTCCCTCCTATCATTTCCCTCATGGTCTCTAAGTTGTTGTCTGTTGCTTTCATCTATCCAAGCCCTAACCAACTCCTCTTGCCATCGTATCCTTCTTCTCCCATTATTATTCAAATTGTTATGATTAAGGTTATGAATTATAAAATTATTATTATTATTTTTTGTGACTAGTGGAATCGACAATTAGTCGGGCTCATACTCACATGATACGAGGTCAAGTTATTTGACTGCTACCACTATAACCTCTAGGTGTGCCCATGATGCCCCATACATGACACACAAGGTAATTAGGTGTTTCGAACTAGTGATTTCACATAACGGAATGCCTTAAAAGTACTCTCCATCATCAACTACCCTACACCCTAGGGGCCAAATATATCAAATTATAGTGAATCATAACATTAATTTTTAGTTTTATTTTTAATTGAATTATTTATTTTTTTGAAAATAATTTTATACAAAGAATATAATCTTATGCTAAAGATATATAAAGATTTAATTGAATACATATTATAAACTGAACTTGAATATATACCCTTAGATTCTATAAGAATGATTATTATGATTCAAAATTCATTTAAAGTCTTACTTAAAAAATTAATCAGTTTGTCTCTTTTAAGGTTTCTCGATAATATTGGTTTTTAGTGCATGTTGTTGCTAATAGTTTAAAATTAAACTTTGTCTTTTACAATGCAACTTTTGTGGATTGAGTGATGCATGTATGTGACTTTTAGTCATATTACAATATGTTGTAATATGTTGGTTAGATTATGGTTTAGGGATAGCTCAGGTTTCATTTATTGTAATTTCTAAAAATTCTATAAAAGTATATCTAACTTTGCTTCTAAGTAGGTTTTATTTATTGTAATTTCATTACTTCAGCATTCTGATTCACCCATTTAGGGTGTATGCTAGTTAAATATATAACAATAAAAAATAATAACATATTAAATTAAGTATAAAAAATTAATGTTTTAAACATATGGTTTTAATGATTAAACTCATGTTTTCATATTGCTTAAGGTTACAACAACCAGAGCACTCTGAAGTTCTGCAGAGATCCAGTTCAGAGGCAATGGAAGAAGCACATCGAGATCCACATGCACTACATCCGGGACTTAGTACATGAGGGTATCATCGACCTACATTTTTGTCCTTCAATAGAACACACGATAGACATCTTCACCAAGACCTTCACTGAGAAGAAGTTCCATTCTCTACGAAATCGTCTTGGAGTGAAGGACACAGTTGCCTAGCAACTATAGTTCTTCTTTTTACATACATTGTAACTTGAGGGGGGAGTTTTCCCCTCTTTCCTCACTTTATTTCAGTGTATCTTTTGTATTTGGGTATCTAACATGGCCTCGTTGTCGGGACCGATTGTTTATTTTCACCATAGTAATGTTAAGGGGGGGTGTTGGAGTTACTTCACACACACCTAGGATTTCTTTTTCCTAAGGCTTTTCCTTGTTTATTAGTCATAATTAGTCATTATCCAATATCCTATATTTTAGGAGAGAATATTCGACCTGAAGAATATTCTCTTTCAGTTAACACTTCAGTTTGACAAGTTGAGTTGAGTCTAGATGTTGCATTGGTTTTGTCACCATGCAAAATTGGGATCATCACCATGATAATGCGCACTTTCCTTGGGATCATCACCAGACTAGCGCATTACCCTTGATTCCTTGATCTACTCCTCACTACACTCTATTTTAGCTAGTTAACTAAAGACTAGTTGACTACATAACTTAGCTAGGTGGCAGTTCACTCTCGTAACTGTCTAAGAGACTAGACCAGGCATCAGTTCACTCCTGTAACTGTTGGTGTGTGTCCAGATCACTCTAGACCACCAATATGGTGCATTGTTTCTCCTCCAATGCGCATTCATTGAGTTATAGAGAGTATATCATGTGTAAATTATTCATTATTCATTACAGTTAATGAGAATTCTTCTATTCTTTCTCTCTTGCTTCTTTTTTCTAAATTTCTCTCTACAAATGTGTGTAGTATTTTCTAGCCATATCTATTATGTGCAGTTTCAACACATTTACACTTCATATGATGGATATACTCTCTGATATGCGGGGATGTGGCCTTGTATCTCGGGTTCTCCATTGTTTTCGGAAGACATCCATTTTGCAACTTTTTGTCATGTTCTTGGATTTGTCCCTCTTTCTGAGTCGATTGTGCCTTGTCCTTTCCTTTTTCTTTGGTAGTCAGGATGGGTCCCCCTGATACTGCTTCCTTAAATGATTTTGTATCGTTCCCTTCTTTTTATGCCTAGGTTACTGTGTCCATGCCTTGTTTTTTCCCTAGAGGTTTTGTTGCCTCCTTCTTGTTTCCCTCCATTGTTGTGCTAGTTCCCCTCCTTCCTTGATTATTATTCAAATTGTTATGATTAAGGTTATAAATAATTATAAAATTATTATTATTATTTTTTGTGACTGGTGGAATCGACAATTAGTCGGGCTCATACTCACATGACACGGGGTCAAGTTATTTGACTGCTACCACTATAACCTCTAAGTGTGCCCATGATGCCCCATACATGACACACAAGGTAATTATGTGTTTCGAACCAGTGATTTCACATAACGGAATGCCTTAAAAGTACACTCCATCATCAACTGCCCTACACCCTAGGGGCCAAATATATCAAATTATAGTGAATCATAACATTATTTTTTAATTTTATTTTTAATTGAATTATTTATTTTGTTGAAAATAATTTTATACAAAGAATATAATGTTATGCTAAAGATATATAAAGATTTAATTGAATACATATTATAAACTGAACTTGAATATATACCCTTAGATTCTATAAGAATGATTATTATGATTCAAAATTCATTTAAAGTCTTACATAAAATATTAATTAGTTTGTCTCTTTTAAGGTTTTTCAATAAGATTGGTTTTCAGTGCATGTTGTTGCTAATAGTTTAAACTTAAACTTTGTCTTTTACAATGCAACTTTTGTGGATTGAGTGATGCTTGTATGTGACTTTTAGTCATATTACAATATGTTGTAATATATTGGTTAGATTATGGTTTAGGGATAGCTCAAGTTTCATTTATTGTACTTTCTAAAAATTATATAAAAGTATATCTAACTTTTCTTCTAAGTAGGTTTTATTAATAAGTTTTATTTATTGTACTTTCATTAATTCAACATTCCCATTCACCCATTTAGGGTGTATGCTAGTTAAATATATAACAAAAAAAAATAATAACATATTAATGTTGGATTACTGAGAGGGGGGGTGAATCAGTAATAGCGTAATTATAATCTTTTTCCTTCAAATGTTATATCAATATAGATTCATTATTATCCAATAATGAGCAGTAAGAAATAAACAATCACACACATACACAGTACACCAGTTTTTTACGTGGAAACCCAAATCAGGAGAAAACAACAGAATGTTTTTTCTTATATGTCTTGAAGAATTACATTCATTGGAAGCACCAACTTCCTTTGTTTTCCGGCTGCAACTAGAAGGAGGCTCCAACCCCCTAGTTTCTCAGGCTACAACCTGAGGGAAGATCCAACTCCCCAATTCTCTGGCCACAACCAGAAGAAGGATACAACCCCCAATGTTCTTCGGCTACAACCGGAAGGTGGCTACAACCACCTGTCCTTGCCCCGTCATGCCACCCTAAAGTAGAAGTAGAATGATGGAACCATTGTCACACTATCACTGTGAGATATACCGTTATGAACCTATACCAATAAATTTGAACCATGCATCAACCATGCATCAACCTGTATCTCAACCTGTAATCAACATGTACCATAAACAAGTGCATCAACCATGCACCAACCTATAATCAACCTGTACCATAAACAAGTGCATCCAAACATGTACCAAGTATGTACCAATCATGTGTCAACTACTCATCAACTATGACTCATCAATATGTACCAACATCATCAACTATACACCTCATGTATGTGCGCCAACTCATCAACTACTTGTCTCAACCATGTACTCAACATGTACCACAACCAAAATCCCTCATCAATTTCATCATCCAAATATGATTTGTAGCTCTATAATAGACCTGGTGTATATGATCACATTCATGCAAACCTTCCTTAACGTTAAAAACAAGAGACTAGCATTTTCATCAAATTTTTCTTTAGTCTCACATGCCTAGTTTTGGATTAGTCAACAACCCTAAATTGAAGTAATCATAACTTTGAACCTGTAATGTATAAATATATAAAACTGATACACAATTTTCTTCAATTTGTTTAATGCAATTCCTCCAATTTTCACTACTTGGAACTTCTCAGAAAAGGAGTTATAGCAAAAATGGCATACCTTGTTGAATTCTGGCTTATTCTAGAGAGTGACCTTGTAGAGCATGCCCCGCACAAAATATTTGATGAAATGATTTGAAACTATCACAAAGAATACTACAGACTATAACCTAACCAATACATTTGGTCTCACTGAATTTGGATCTGTTATGAAGAAGTTATGACGTTTTTACCCCAAACACCTGATTTTGACTAGTTTCAGAACTGACCACAAACCCTATTTTCCACGGAGTGTAACTCCCAAAGTACAACGACCCACAAGATGAATTTTTTTCACAGATACTTGGATATGTTTTCTCACTTGAATAGCAATTTCATGGTCTGAATCATTATAGAAAAAAAGTTATAGCGAAAATGGTGAGATGACCTGTAAATAACATACCTTAGAAAGCACCATCAAAAGAATTTATCTTTCCTTGCATTTTGGCCTTTTTTTCTTCACCTTCACTCTGAATTCTGGTTTATATATCCTTGGTTACCTCAGAAACATATAGATATTCAATATGCTCAAGTGTGATTCAAATGAGAGAGCTCTGCCTCTTATTTATACTCTCCAAGTAGCTTCCTTAAAAACATCTTCTAGGTCACTTGGCCCACTTTCCTTATTTTAGGGTTGGGTCCACTTCTAATTTCTCCATTAAATTTATTATTGAAATAATTTATTTTGTATTCACTT
>ML797480.1:264000-282369 GCA_009831015.1 Picea engelmannii
TTCCTTTGTTTTCCAGCTGCAACTGGAAGGAGGCTCCAACCCCCTAGTTTCTCAGGCTACAACCTGAGGGAAGCTCCAACTCCCCAATTCTCTAGCTACAACCAGAAGGAGGCTACAACCCCCAATGTTCTCTGGCTACAACCAGAAGGTGGCCACAACCACCTGTCCTTGCCCTATCTTGCCACCCTGAAGTTGAAGTAGAATGATGGAATCACTGTCACACTATCACTGTGAGATATACCGCTATAAACCTGTACCAATAAATCTGAGCCATGCGTCAACCATGAATCAACTTGTACCTCAACCTATAATCGACCTGTACCATAAACAAGTGCATCCAACCATGTACCAAGTATGTACCAATCATGTGTCAACTACTCATCAACTGTGACTCATCAATATGTACGAACATCATCAACTATACACCTCATGTATGTGCGCCAACTTATCAACTACTTGTCTCAACCATGTACTCAACATGTACCACAACCAAAAGACCTCATCAATTTCATCAACCAAATCTGATTTGTAGCTCTATAGTATACCTGGTGTATATGATCACATTCCTGCAAACCTTCCTTAACTTTAAAAACAAGAGACTAACATTTTCATCAAACTTTTCTTTAGTCTGACATGCCTAGTTTTGGGTTAGTCAACAACCCTAACTTGAAGTAATCATAAATTTGAACCTATAATGTATAACAATATGAAACTGATACACAATGTTCTTCAGTGTGCTTAATGCAATTCCTCCAAGTGTCACTACTTGTAACCTCTCATAAAATGAGTTATAACAAAAATGGCATATCTTACTGAATTCTGGCTTATTCTAGAGAGTGACCTTGTAGAGCGTGCCCCACACCAAATGATTGATTAAATGATCTAAAACTATTAAAAAACATACTATAGACTATAACCTAACCAACACATTTGGTCTCACTGAATTTGGATCTGTTATGAAGAAGTTATGACGTTTTTACCTAAAACACCTGATTTTGACTAGTTTCAGGACTCGCCACAAACCCTATTTTCCACAGAGTGTAACTCCCAAAATACAACGACCCACAAGATGAATTTTTTTCACAGATACTTGGATATGTTTTTTCACTTTCATAGAAATTTCACGGTCTGAATCATTATAGAAAAAAAGTTATAGCGAAAATGGTGAGATGACCTGTAAATAACATACCTTAGAAAGCACCAACAATTTTTTTTATCCTTCCTTGCATTTCGGCCTTCTTTTCTTCACCTTCACTCAGAATTTTGGTTTAGACATCCTTGGTTACCTCAGACGCATATAGATATTCAATATGCTCAAGTGTGATTCAAATTATAGAGCCTTGCCTCTTATTTATACTCTCCGAGTAGCTTGCTTAAAAACATCTTCTAGGTCACTTGACCCACTTTCCTTATTTTAGGGTTGGGTCCATTTCTAATTTCTCCATTAAATTTATTATTGAAATAATTTATTTTGTATTCACTTTGAATTATAATACACTCATCACTTCACTTTATTATTTACCTTTTAAAATCTCTTAAACCACTTTGANTACTTTGACCTTTTGGGGCTTCTAGATGACATATGAGGGTCCTCCAACTTCGTAAGGCCATAACTTTCAAACCGTGAGGAGTTATGTGATGTTCTACATACCACCAGAAATGGAATGACATGTACTATCCATATAGAATAGTATTATCTGAAAATATATCATAACTCATACCGTTGCCCATCAAAAAAACTTGGGTCCATTACCCAAACCTGAGGTCTCCAACTTCTCATGGCCATAACTCTCTAACCGTGAGGAATTATGTGACGTTCCACATACCACTGGAAATGAAATGACAAGCACTATCCATCTAGGATATTTTCCCTGACAAAATCACTTTTCTTCATCTCATTATTCCACAATTAAGCATGGGTTCTCTTACTCCACAAAGCGTCTTCCCGTCAGGGCTTTCACCATAAGGGGACCACTTTGGAGTTCATCCATATTTACTTCTTATCAACCATGAAAAAACAATAATGAGTCCTATTTAAATCAAACAATATTGGGTCCATTACCCAAGCCTTTGTGCTACAAGGCTTTCTTCAAGGGTTGACATCAATGATAACCAACCTTAATCAACAATTAAATTATGTATAAAAAATTAATGTTTTAAACATATGGTTTTAATGATTAAACTCATGTTTTTATATTTCTTAAGGTTGCAACACCATTAATTAAATAATTATTAACATGGTCTCCAAGAAATGGGAAATGTGTGCATATATGGAAAGATAGTATAAATGGCAAGTGACCCCTGAGAGACAGAGCAGAGCTTACACCTCTTAGTTTATGGATAAAGAGTATGCACTAGAAAACATTGCATGACATCTCAGAGTGGATGTCTGGTATGGAGTTTGGAAAGGTTGGCATTTGGGCTCTCCCCTAGAAACTCTTCTTCTCTTGTTCACAATTTTTTTCGTACTCTTTTTGGTTGTGCTCCAACAAATGTTGTGGAGAAGGATTGAAGAGGATGCGGTAATGCATTTAATCCAGTCAAATTTTGAAACTCAGCTTTATTAGAATGATATATCCCTGTGCAACAATCTCCTCTATGGAAAAAATGTTGGTCAAATGATGGGTTGTTGAAGGTAAATCTTTTTTGCTGGACATTGGCACAAGGTAAAGTCCTCGCTATGGAAAATTTAGGAAAATGAGGAATTACTGGACCTTTCCAATGTGCCTTGTGGGATGGTGCAAACAAACCAATTATGCATATGTTGTTTGGATTCCAATATGCCATAGAAGTGTGGGATACAACATGTGCAAGTTTACTGCATCGAGTGGGACAACCCACTACTTGGGAATAAATTTTTTTCCATTGGGGGAGGAGGTACGATTACTTATTACATAATAATAATAATTTTTTGAGAGTGTGGTATGCTTTGCCAAAATTTATGTGATGGAAAATATGGTTGGAAAGAAATAAGAAAATTTTCAAAGGTGAAGACATTAAACCAAGAGAAACAACTCTTAAGATCATGGTTCTTATGGTGGAATATTTGCAATCAGAATATAGGGGACAAATTCCTTGTTGGAAAATCATGAGCATGCATGGCTTGAGAAGTTTCGTCTAGACCAAGTGAGGCAGTCCCACCCTCTTAGGTTAAAACCTTTGCAAAAATGGAAAATAAGAATGGAACTATCTGAGATTTCAAAATGGAGGATACAACAATAGAGACATATCTTGTTTTTTTATGGATCTTCCTAGAATAACCAAGGGGTAGCAGGAGCAGGGGGGACTCTTCATGATCCCCGTGGGAACCAGATGGCGCATTATGCTTGGAAGTTAAGGGAAATGTTAAATAACCTGGTTGAAGCATACTCCCTTTGTTGTGGGCTTAATATAGCTAAGAGATTACAGATTAAAAACTAAATGGTCTTTGATGACTCATCAATCATCATCATAGCAGAATTGATCCTCTCTAACCCAGGGGGATTCAACTTCAAGGAATAATTGATCGTATTCAGACGGTTTTTAATCAATTCAAAGTGCTAAACCTCTACCACATCCAACGAGACTTGAATGGTGAAGTTGATGTCTTGGAAAAGTATGTCACTTCATTGAATCTAGGTGTGCTTATGGAAAATGGTAGATTTTCAAATTCCACCATCCCCTAATATCAGGATAACGTGCATGTTTAAATTAGTATACATGTTCCTTTGAGTCCAATGTATTTTGGGTCAATTTGGGTACTGAGAGTGACAAGGGGGCGATGCCCAACATCGCCCCAACTCCCCGCAGGCTAACGCCTGGTCCCACGGTGATGCAAGCAACATGTAGAAAAACTTGAAATGTTACCATACCATGTCTCTTTTTAAATTTATATATGAGTTTAGTGATTTACTTTATTAGGAGAAGATCCCAAAATAAATGTACTTATTGTTTAGCTTCAACTTAACATACTTATATATATTAATACAAATTTCAATTTTAATTAAAAAACGATTAAAACCATATCCTAACCCTTAACGAGTTTGATGGAGTTATACCCATGTAGTGGTACCTCAGCTAAATAGTAAAATATATATTACATACAACGAATACATAAGACGTACTTTTTGGTTGTTGGGTGGAATTTTGCGATATTATAAGATAGGATTTTCCTCTTATGGATGCAATAACTTTATGTCACTAACGTTCATCAAGAATATTCCATGTGGCATGGGTCGAATATATTTGTTGTAAATATATTATTGGATCACCGAAACCTCATGTGATAAAGTATCATAAATAAGGACCTCGTTGTTCCTTTAGTACGCGTACTCTTGTCCCATGACATGACATGAATTGAAATTGAGTAACAAGTACAATATAACGGTGGTAGTCACATGTAAATCCTTTAGCCTTGAAAAAATTGGAGATAAGATTGTTTGTAGGTATCTTTTTGAACACTTCAATTTAGTGTTTGGATTAAGGATTTATAAATAAATCTTCTCAAAAGATCTTAAATAATAATTATATGAGCGAAATTTACATTATAATGGGTGTTAAATGTGTTGTTGATGTCCTTTAGATAAACACTGCTTAGGGGATGTTTTTGAGTGCCTCAATCAAATTGTGTTTAATGAACATTATAGAAATAGATGGTTAAACTAGTTATGTAGTGGGACTTGAGACTTAGTAGATGGAAGATGCTTCATAGCTCTTTTCGTTCAGTTGCTTTCTTACTCAACCCTAAATGGTTTCATAAGAAACCAATTAATGATGAAGGCATTATGAGTGATTGGAATACCTTCATTAAGAGGTGTTATGATCACAATGATCTAATTGCCATACAAATAGAGTGTTGCACATATTTGAGATCTGAGGACCACTTTATATATGATGATTGCTCATATAACATGGCTAGAATTAGGCCCATATAATTTTGGTTGCAATATGGAGCTAGCACTCCTTTGCTTCATCAATTGGATATTTGTTTGATTTTCCAGGTAATCTAAATCTTTGTTTGAATCTATTGTATGTATGTATTTATTTAATAAATTTTATTTCATAAAAACTTAAGTTTTAATGGACGTGTTTCCATTTTGATATGAAGGTGACTAGTTCATCAACATTTCAGAGAAATTCGAGTGAACCTATTTTCATATATTCAAATAAGAGTAATTGGCGTGCCTCCAAAAAAGCACAAAATCTAGTGTATATTCACTCAAATCTTCATCTTCTATCATGCAATCGTGAAGACTGCTTTGTTGGACCCATAAAATGTGGGATTATGGTGACTTAAAAGATGATGGTGATGTTGATCTACGTTTGGATATGTTGCAAGAAGATGAAGAACAAATTTTAAAAGGATATAATTCATTCCAGGTCTACTAGTGAGTTGGGTCTAGACAATGGTTGAAGTGAACTTGGTTGTTCACTTCATGAGAACAAAATGAATGCATAAACTAATCCCATATTATGAATATTAAATAATAATGGTTTATTATATGAATATATATGAGAATGATGATTGATGGAGTACAATGGACATATATAAATACACATAAGGTTTGATCTATATTACTACTTAGAAAAAAATAAATGATCATACATCATTATAGAGTGGTAATACACTTTAGGTATATTACAAATCTTCCCCCTTGAAAATGATTTTCCTCAAAGCATGTGAAAGGAAAGAAACTTACAGATGAACCTGTTTAGGGGTCCCAAATCCCTTTAACTCAACAACAGGAACCAAACCCACCACTGAGGCCCAATTAGACTCTACAACGTTTAATAGTGGAATGGTTCTCTAGATCTTGCGATTCGGCCAAATAATTGATGGGATTTACGTTTTCTTGTGAAGGTTTTCTCCTTCAGTTCAAATGTTCTCTTTTTTTGTATTTTCTCTTATAGGTGGGACTGATACAAGATAAAAGCCGGTATAAACCAACTAGGTAAAAAAGAAGGAAGAACTCAACTATTGGAGAAGGATGAGCTTTGGGATAACCCTTTTTACTCTAGCATGCAGACAACAATGATCTACCCCAAGCCTAGTACTAATACATTAACTTGTTGGTATTCCAATTTGACTGAGATACAATTTATCAGAAAGAAAACATCATGCGATAAACGACGACAAGAAAAATAATTATCTTAAATCTAATCATCCATCACATAATAACACAATGACTTAATTTTAATCATTAGAGATAAGGACTATAAATCATTGCATCAGATAACTTATCAATAGTTTTAGAAGCTCTTACTCATTACAACATCCATTCAAGAGATGAAATCAGGAATAACTCTTCTCCACATCCAATCATACACACTTTTGATGAAAAACACAACTTTGTCTTTGGTCCTAAACATGACTTCTCAATTAAGGAAGCTACAAAATAGTTCTTAAAAAAATCCAAAAATGATGGTCTTTTCAACAACCATCGACCTTTGCTAGTAGGTTGACTCTCCTATTTATAACATACTATTAACTAAAAATAACTATTAAAGTGCAGCTAAGTAAAAAAAAATTCACCACATCGCGCTTTATTCTATCAGTCTTCAAAGAGTCATCAAATGATCTCACTTGAGTGGATGACTCTTCTCGTACTCTGACCAATTGATGCAAAGATCTTTGCATGTGTTAGCATATGAGAATCTATGTTGTTCCGTTGGGGTCGAATGAGTCTCTCTTATCTCTCTGCTTGTGCCCGATACTTGACTATTCTGGCACTTAACTATTGCAACATGGCCCAAGATTTGATCAGATGCTCCATGAACTGCCACACTTGTCTTGACGCCAAGTCTATCACCTTTGCTATTTCCTCGGCCCATGATGAGTCTTGTTTGGCGTGTCATTTGACTATGTCACGCAAGTCGACAAAGTCATCAGGTGTGCCAAATTCGGGGAGGCCAATGTCTCTCATTGCCCAGTTGATATTGATCTATCTTTTCTTGCACTTGCCCCATTTCTCTTGTATTTCCCAATGAGCTTCCCGAGCCATTTTTGCCCAATATTCAGCCAATTTATTTATGCTATCGAGGCTGCTTTCTTTTAACACCCGGATGTTGTGCTCTTCTGTATCTCAGCCTTGCTAAACCACGCTGATATAGTTGACACTTTCCACAGCTTGTTGTGCTTTCTCGTACCACCTCTCCATATCCTTGCATGTGGTCAGTGCCATGAGGGTGTCTTCTTGCAGCTCGACTATCCTCGCAGTGAACAAGTTATGTTCATCTGTAAATTTGTTGCAACCCTCTTTGAATTCTCTCTTTAGGTACACCGTGGCCTGTGTGGTGTCCTGGTAATATTTCGCCAAGTGGCACAAATGTTCCAATTCTTTCAAAGAAACAACCAACTCCTCTTCATCCCCTTTTTCTCTGTCCAGGGTGGCATCTGTGATTGCCATCCCTGCATCGATAAGTTTGGATGTTTTGGCATGCTTTGTATTTATCAGACTCTCCTTCATGGTGATGAGGAAGGAGCGATCTAGAGTGATCCTCCTCTTCTTTGTGGTTCTCTGCACAATAGATTTCATTTTCTGGTCATAATTGATGGCATGTATGTCAACGACCTCATCAACAGGCTCGGGAATTAGCTGATCTCCTCAAGTGAGCATATTTCCTAGGCCCTCGATGGTATATATTTGTTCAATACTAGGTTCTTGAACTTCGTCCATATGTTCGGAAGGTCCGGATTCTTTTTTTCGCTCATCGGGAAGTTCATTACCAATTGAAATTGAGGTGTCGGGGTGTCAATACTTACCTGATAATCGGTCGTTGAGACACCGATTTCTTGTCGTGGAGATTCTTCCTTTTGTTCGGCGGTCTCTAGCTCATCCTTTGGACTATCTTCTTGGGTCTTCAATGCATTGGGTAGCTCAGTGTCTAATTCACTCTCGACCTCTTGTTCATTCTTTAGAAGGTCCCGAATTTGAGCGTTGGGAGCTAGGAAAGATGTCCTCTCTAGCTCATTTTCCTCTATGATCTATACAGGGGTAACCAGGGATACCTCTGGGTTCTCTTTGTCATCATATATGTTTATCAATTCACTTAAGGTGTTCAACGCACTTTCTCTCCTTGATGTTTTGACTATCTTCGACCGATTTGAAACACCTACCAGTGGCGTTGTCAATTCAGGGTCATCTAACCCGACAAGTTCATCAATGTCTATTAATTCAAGGCCGCTTGGTCATGTCTGGCTTCCATCTGGGTTATCGGCAGGGGACCTTGTCATTCCTTGAGGTATGGGTCATCTTGCAGCTCATCAATTATTCATTACACCTGTTCTATCATGAGAAATCCCCTCTCCTGCACGTCCTAATTCATAGGGAAACTTATATCTTGCGCCAGGGCTACCAGGGGGAGTTCTATTTCTTTTGCCATTACCATTTCTTCCCTGGCTCTGAGGGACTCTTGAGAAAATTCCTCTATGGTTGTCACCTGTTCATCTAGGCTCATGGCTCTGAACCTGGTCATTTTGGGGTCGGCCATACTTGCCACCACCTCATCCTAGTCTTGGGAATTTTCTGTGAAGACTTCATCTTCAAATTTCTCATGGGCGTATGGCCAACATGATGACACTTGCGAGGCGTGTTTCAAGACCAGACCCTTGAATTTGTTCTTACGAAATTAGTTGGTCTGGAATTTGAACTCCAATTGGCTCAACCCTTCTTGTTTGGCTCTAGCGGTGTCCTTCACCAAATAGAATCTTACATGGAATCCATAAGGTATAAATGCTCTATTTTTATCCTTGACCAGGGTGGCATTGTAGCCTTGCAAGATGGTCTAGTAGCATATCTCTCCCACTACAAGCCGGTTAGGGACATGCGCCTGTAGGAGATGTCGTGCTTCGGTGACCCCGAACACCCTAATGTAGGTATCACGCTCATCTAAGTACCAATGACCTACCTTTGATATCATTTTCTTGGCCGAAACCAATAGTCTCGAGCATTCTTTCTTAAAAATAATGAAATAAATTTGTGAGATGAATTCATCGTCGATGAGAGAGAAATACTTTTTGTACCTATTGTCACATAAGATGTTAAAATATACATGGACCGAGAGATCTGTGATGTGCCAGCTCAGGTTCATGCTGACGAAAATGTTTTTGACACACATGACATTGAGCAGATATGATGCCATGTAGAAGGCTGGTGTCTGTCCTTCCTTCGGTGTCTGAGCCTATTGTATACAAATGGTCAGTTTTTTCAAAATGATCACCCCCCAGTTGAAATCGCTCCCGGAGATCGCCACTATGTAAGCTAAGGGTATCCATGCCTCTAAAAATCTGGAACAATCCTTCTCTCCATACAATCGGAAGATGAGAGTCATCAAGTAAATGTATGGGTCCCTTAAGTTCGTTGTCTGGTACCAACCAGTGCTCCGATTGGTGAATTTATTGTCTTCCCTCCACCATGAGGCCATCACTCGGCTGGTGTCGTGGCGCTCATAGAAATTCACAACAAAATATGTATTCAACCACTCCTTGGGGTCTCAGAGTTTGTAGTATTTTTGAACCTCTACTAGCAGGAACACCTCGACACACCGACCATTGTCATCATTGATTAAACACTTATGTGTGTCTGTGTGGTCGAAGAGCCACTTTAGGAGTTCTATACAGGGAAACACAGGGGTTTTTCTTGCTACCATGTGTACGTACGACCACTGGATATTTGGAAACACCTCGTCATCGAGATTTCTCATATCTAAGTCACTGTGTGGGATATTTTCTGGGAATTCCTCCTGACTAGTCTTTTTGAAGAGTTCTACCTAATGCATGAGTGTCGTCTTGAACCATGTGCTTGCCTCTGTATCTCCAAAGGTCGAAGGCTAGACAAAATATTTATTTTTCGATGTTTTTATGACGAGCTCCGGTCTTGGGATGAATTCCAATTGTCTTGTGACCCCTAGAGAGGATCCTTCACCTAAATCTGGTTCTTTCAGCTTCGGTACCCTCAGCAATCATCTAGTGGTTGGATTTCTTGGAGGCATTTTTCCTACAATTGAAATAACCTTTAGAGACTACGTAAAGAATAAAACAGGATAAAAATTATATGGAGTGTAAACATGTAAAATACACAGACTTGGATACATACCTGTAATCTTGTTAGACCTAGTTATTTGATACTCACGGGATCTCTGCAACGCTCAAATTACTTGTCTTGTTTCTCCAGATGCTCTGAATTTATGTGCATAGAATGATTTTATTTACAATGGTTCAAGGTAATTTAAACCAAAGAATAATTTACTGTGTCGCATCAGTCATTGAATTGGTGATGAGTGAAATTTAAAAAAATATGACGCTGAATCTATGCAACTTAAATTCATCGTGGGTTGACGGTGGAGGCACAGAGAGTGATGTGCTCTATCGGGGATTTTTAAATGGCTAATTTGATTGGCACACGAGGTAACAACTATTGCAAGATTTGGTATTAATTAAACCTTTAAATGATCCAAATATAATCATATCTAACACTAAAACGTCCCATCGTGTTGCTCTCTCAGTGGGTGGATTAAGGATGTGCTACGAACATTTTCGTCGATGTCCCTCACAAAAGCTCAGACGCCGATCAATCTCATCATACAATGTTGTCGTGGTAATGCTGACTCGAAGGTATGATTTGGACCTAGGGAAACAAGAATGACATCGAGGTAAAACTAGACCATACAGTTCTAAAATCTAGAAAATGCACGTGGCATTGAGACAAGTGGCCTAATCCGTGTGTATTTATTTTCAGAATTCAGAAGAACCACAATGTTATCGGTTTTTCGTCGACATTTCAGATCCACAACAGGATCCATATTCAGGACATAAAAGCCTGAGAAAAATGAAAGAGAAGAACCCTAATAAATACTAAAGTAGAGTGAAGGGAACCCTAAATGTTTTTCGGTGAAACCCTAGAATTTTAATAAAAATTATTAATAATGTATTATATCTTAGATTTAATAAAATAATGTAATAAAGTGAAGTTTTTTTTTTAAATTTTATTTATTAATATAACAAGTGGTGGTTATAAGGAGAGGTGTGTATTAATTAAAGTTGGGGCTTTCATTAAGTTATTCGGTTTAAAACATATCTTAACTTGTCGATGCCGAAAAGTATCCGGGATTGCCGATCGACGATACCTATCACATGTTTTTCTATGGATTAGCTTCCTCGAAAAAGCTCTGATGCCAAAATGCATTGGGGATCGACGACCGGGATAACTCTTTAGCGTAGTCAAAATGTTCATTGCGATTTTTTTAGGTATTCCCCGATTCTGATAGGCGCATCGGGTATCGACTATCAATGATATCGTTTCTTTCTTCGCTAACGTCTATTCCCCTCATCTTTTACCAATGCCAATGAGAAATCGACTATCGGAAATATCCTTATGCAAACCTTTGGCGCAAACAAAACTTTCTCTTTTCGATTCCAATGGAGATCGACGCTCGGTGAATGAGGTTTCCCGAGTGGTTTTTTTCCTTTTTTGAATGCCTTCTGACGTCAAATCTGAGTATATCGGGTGAAGTGTTTTGGATTTCAATTCTTTATTTAGGAGTTAAGGATTTTTTAAATTCATGGGGTTTCATAAGTTCAAACAAACCTGAAAAAATAATGAGAGTCGTGATAATAAGCAAAGGCACAACATTTTTCACAAAACATTGAAGTCGAAACAGACAACACAAAGATCAAGTGGTACCCAAAAAGCAAAAAATTGACATAGGATTTTTAGGGTGTGTTGAGTTCTCAACAAATGGAAACTTACTGGGTGAAAACAAAATCTTTGTTCCTTCCTCTAGCTCGACTGATGCAAAAGCTAGTTAGGAGCTTAACTGTTTTTTTTATTTATCAAAGCCTCTTTTACCCTTGCATTTGAAATTTCCCCGGTTGATGCATCTGGGCCTGCCTATGCGATTTTCAACCTTTATTCAACGTTATTTTCCTGTAACCCTGACTCACGTCCCCTTTGAAAAAATTCTAGTAAAGAATTCACTGGCACTAGGCCCTTTTAATTACCCTTATTCACTTTCAACGATGTTGCTCTATTGCCAATGAGCATCCATATCCCCGATGGAATCACCCTGACTTCAAAGACCTTGCTCCACTTCTAGTGAGCATCCATTGCCCCGACATAGTTGTTTGCACCCAATTCGTCACTTGATGAGCAAATAAAGGGTGCTTACATGCCCTGTTGGGTCTTGCAGAGCATGACAGTTGTAGAGGAAAAGGTTAGAAAGAGAAACAACAAAACTATAAAAAAGAAACAAACTAAAACAAACTAAAACTATGAGCATATGAAAAATAAATAACAAAGACAACAAGACCGATATCACCAATATTTTGAGCTGGTCTATTGATGAAATCCAGAACACAATGAAGAAAGGGAACTGTGGTTCCTTCTTCCTCCAAAGGAAGGCTCTTGAGGCCCTCACAATTTGCTCTCCTTACAATGAAAAAGATGAGAATGATGGTGAAAGAACTCCAAGCATATCCACTCAAGAGAGAGGTGGATAGCCCTATGAAATGGTGTCAAATGTGTTTTTGCCAAAGAATGAGTCCTTAGCAATCTTAGCAGCATAACAATACATAGAATTCCTTTAGAAAATGATGGTTCTTCATGGGTTTTTATAGCATGGCATTGGGTGATAATGTAACCTCTTTTGAGTGTGAAAAGGGGCTCTTTAGGGCTCAATTAGGTCTTTGACCAGCCTACCATGCGGATTCATCTCAGATTTGATGTCAAATCATCTTGGGAGATGATCCATTAGTGGTTGGGAGGCCGGCCAATTTCAATAAATGCGTCGTTTAGCAGGTGCGCGGGTTTTTCGCCCCACAGCCGCGCATATGCGCGCATTGTACGTTGTTGTTCCACGCATATGCGCGCGCACCCAGATTCTGTAAAGCGCCCTTCAATTTTTGGTTACTTTGTATATTTTTTGACCCTTTTGCAATGTTGTGGAATTAATCCTGTTCCATGAATGACTTCATTCCTGTTTTGACGATGCGGAGTTCTTGTCGCCATGTGCAGATGAAATTTCAGTGATAACAGATGCCCCCTGATGGATGAGGTTAGGAGCATACGTATAGCCGAAATCCATCAATGTTTCTTTTACTGAGAATGGTGTTTGTAAGGAAGAGCAATAATGGGACCGTGTAGAGCAATCATTTGGAGAAGAAAGGAACTGGTAGAACCTGTCCTTCCAGAAGGTGTGTAACAATATACAACTATGTAAAAATGAGGCGGGCATGCCCCATGCTTGTGTTGATGTAACTCTGAAAAAAGATGACTGAAGTGTTGGTGTAGACAACTGCAGCGCCCTCGGGGGTGGAATGATAAAGGCAGAAGACAATTCTGCAAAGGAACATACTCTGAACGATAGGCAATGGTCGCAGTAATAAGCAGCGAAAATGATGCGAGCAGTGATGGCCCTGCCATGTTCAGAGGTCTTCGACAACTGATGATAATAATAATAACTGCAATAGTCGCAAAGTAAGACCCACCGCAACATGAGAAAGTGTTGGTGTCGAATGTTATGGGGGTCAACGACATCAGGGAGCAATGGTGGTCCCCCTGTGCCGTCTGAGATCTCTCAGAAAATGAGAATCAAGATACTGTCGCCCTTCTGGAAAAGTGTGTTGATGTCGACAAAAAGGGAGACGCGACTCCCAGGAGAAAAGGGTTATGTGGAATCTACTGAGGTGAAGAAGTGGCAGAGGTACATGGATGAAGTCAAGAAGTGGGAAGACTCAAGACTGCCCTTGGCTGGAGAATGTATGAGATAAACAATGGCCGCAACCGTGTGACAAGGTCGAGTGTTAGGGGGACGCCAAGACCGAGGATAAGTTATGCCAGAGGCGGGACAAGGTAAACAAATTCAGAGGATAAATGGTAAGTGACCTGGGTAGTGTTCTGAAGATATGGACAATGCCAGCGAGGGTAGATGATAAGTAATGCTCCAACCAAGGGTGACATGGGTTGCATGTGGCCAAAAAAAGAAATCAAGTCGCCAACGGTGGTGACAAAATGTAATGACTGGAAATAAAGGCGTTTGTACAATAAATAATGAATATTTTTAGGAAAAATGTACAAATACAGAAACGGGTGCCCCAGTGTGAAATGAGTACCCCAGGGAGGGAAGAAATTTCTTGGAAAAATGATGAAGGGTGGGGGCCCCATTGGTGAGTTTCTGTATGAGGTAGGTGAAACGAAGATAGGTTCGCAGATGGGCAAACTGATGGTGGATGAAATGGTGGGTTCGTGATCCTGCGGAGATGCAGGTAAAAAGAACATAACCATAAAGTGATGGTTTTGGGAGTCCATGTGGGAAAGATAGAAAAATGAGGAGAAGAAATATGTGGTTGATCTGCAACATGATGAAAGACTATCGGGACTCCCATCCCTAAAGGGTAATGAAGAATAGCATGAGTTTCGAAAGTGCCAAAAGGTGCTATGAATGGGACAACTCATGTGGGTGAGAATACTATCGGGGTACAGTACTGAAGATGCAAAGGGAGGTGTGAGTACTGCAGAGCCGGGAATGGGTATCCTAGAGGCCAATATCAGAGGGTGTGACTGGAAATGTAAATGCAATATAGCAGTAGAGACTACATGCCAGTGTTGAAGATATACCTGAAGGAATGATGTTGAGAGATGATGATCACATACCTGCACATCGAACAACCAAATACCCAAAGTGAACAATATCTGAAGAGAATCAAAGATATGAGCATGTATTTGACAAATGTGACTATGCGCATGTGTACCTGACCATGATATGAGAAAAAGGTACCCCGGGGGCTCAGGATAAAAAGTGGCCCAGGGACAGCTGTGATGTAGGTGGCGGGATGCTGATCCCGTGGCTGAAGACGGTTCGAAAAATGGACATTGTGGGCTCCCGGAATGGTGAGTGGAAGTTTGGAAAAAGGCCTATATATAGCTGTAGGGCCCACATTGCCACCTCATTTGTACCTGCTACTATAGTGAGTTTCTGAGCAGATTCAGAGGAGATTGGGTGATTCAGGGAGCGCGAGGTATCCGATCGATGGTGTGCAAGTTGCAGGTTAGTGGTCTGATCGTCCTGCATAGAAATGGGTTTCTAATTTTTGGGCAGGGTAGGTACGGGGGGCCGTACAGGGGTTTAGAGGGGTTTTTTGGTAGGGTGTGGGCCCACATGCGCGGGCGATTTAGTGGAAGGCGCGCATACGTGCGCGCCTGTCCGCTGGATAAACACACGGTGGTGCACGTGAGGGGGGTTTTAAGGCGCGCCCTAGGGGGGCGCACGAGTGTGTGCCTGTGGGGTGAACAGGTGCGCAATAGGGCGCATCTGTGAGTTTGACAGGCGCGCACTAGCGCGTGCCTGTAGTGTGAACAGGTGCGCTCTCAAGCACGCCTGTGATAAAAACAGGCACGCATACGTGCGCGCCTGTGTAGTGAACAGGTGCGCATGTGTGCGCGCCTGTGGGTGGTGAAACCGCGCCTTTGAGGCAAGGTTGAAGGGTAAAAAGGGAGTCTTTCTGATGCATTGGATGGTTGAATAAGCTGACATAGGACTCTGTTTTTGTGTGCAGGTGACCAGTAGTGATTATGGATGTGCGATGGCGCGAGCGAGACTGGTCGCAGCTACGAGATGCTGTGGCCAATGCAGGGCCGGCGGTTCGAGCGGCTTTAGCAACCAGTGGGTTGCTAAAGTTTTTTGAGTGCCCATTGATACGAGCACAGGAGTATTTACTCCAGTTTCTGCTCCAGATGTGGAGCCCAGATCTGCACTGCTTCCTCATGCGAGGAGAGCAGATCCCCTTCACTGCGGTGGAGGATATATATTTCTTGACTGGGCTGCCCTTCCGAGGGACACCGTTGCCGGTAGAGCCGGTGCTGCCGAGGGGTACACCGCTGTCAGAGGTCGCCAAGCGATATTTCTCAGGTGAGCACTACATGTCTGGGACTGTAGTGAGTATTAGCGGTATAGATGCCCTGTTGCATCGTTGCATAGCGACGATGATTGTTCGGGTGTAAGGGTCACGGGCGACCCACTGGATCAGTGGTGGTGAGATGCTATTGATGGAGAGGGTGGTGGTGGGCTGTGAGCGGTTCGCCTGGGGTTTGACACTACACGCGCGGATGATCGCACAGCTGGACCGTTGTCAGTCCACAGGCACCGGGGAGTTTGCTTTCGGCTCGATCCTGGTAGCCTATTTCTTGGAGAGGGTGCCGATGTTGCGCCCGAGGGTGATATTAAAGGCACCATGGGTACGAGAGCCATGTTTGAGGTGGTGGTCCACGATTTTGGTTCACCACGGTGATGGCGAAGGCGAGCACTACTTTATGGCACAGGCGGCGCAGATATGGTGGCAGATGCCACAAGTCATACTTCAGTTCCCTTATGCTGGGGTGGACTTCCAGGGGGACCCGGACATGGTACTGCCTCCTGGGGAGGTATTCGACCATCGAGGTATGTTGTGTATTTGTATGTGTTGATTTATGTTTTGATTTTAATTTATCAGTTCATATGTATGATGGATAGACACTGATACGATCTGTTGTTTGTCGCTTTGTGCATGTGCAGATTTGGCACCTCGCGGGTGCGAGGTGGAGTTGTATAGGGCGCCAACTCAGCGAGAGCGGGGGAGACTGCCGTGTGGAGGGAGGTGTCAGTGGGATGAGGCTGCTGGGGGACCAGCAGATCCCAGGAGACCGGCGCAGAGGCGCCGTTTTGATGACCCTGGTGCAGGGCCATCGCACGCTCCTCCGGCGGTGGTCGGAGGTGATTTTGATGACATACACCGTCGTTTAGAGACAGTTTTACAGGACGTGCCTGAGGGCATGTGGATCCGCATCCAAGACGAGGGGTTCCTGGAGCAGTGCATAGGGTTACCTCCACCATGGTGGTCGATCGTGCGACGAGTAGCTGTGCTCGCCGCTATGACTAGTGGACGCCTGCCGCCAGGGCAGGAGGGTCTTGCAGGTGTTCCACCACCACCACTTGGGGTAGGTGGTGGTGGGCCACCACCTCCTCCTGAGGGAGGAGCAGGTGGGGGTGCGATAGAGGCACCCTGATGTATGATATGTATTTTGTATACTTTTTGGATAGGCTGGTGAGCCGATTTTTGTACCGAGATGTGGCACGGGCCTGCGGGCCGTTGTATATTTTTTGTATGTAAACATTCAGATGGCCTGAGGGGCCCATATATATCTATGAGTATACATGTTTTTGAGATCCAAATGTGGTGTACATGTGTTTTTGTTTTGATGATGATGATGTCTATTCTTTCTATATGTTGTGTATGAGATGTTTATGTATGTGTAGCTTGATGTGATATATGCCAATCTAACACCATGTTAGCTATTTCATCAGTTGTTTGATTCAATTCTCTTGGAATATGTGTAAATGTAAGGGAATCAAAATGTCGAGATAATAATCTAACCTGCAGGTATTTGCGAAAGAGGCACGGATCGCGTACATGGTACACATTGTTGAGCTGGAGAACGACTAGCTGGGAGTCGAGGAAAACGCTAAGGTGACGAATATGATGATGCTGGGCGTCGGTCAGGAGGCCAATGACAGTAGTGTATTTGACTTGGTTTTTGGTGGCTGGTCCCAAACATATGCCACTTGAATGTAGAATTTCATGTGATGGGGTGTAGAGAGCCCAAGCAGCCGAAGCGAGATTTTGTGTCCAACGGCTGGCGCCGTCGGCGTAACCAATGTGGCATGTTGGTGGAGGAAGCATCTGTCAAGAGCACAAAGGATAGTTTAGACGAGGGAAAAAAAAAGATTAAAAACGCTAGAAAAGAAAATAACCTAAAGTAGCATGACTACATTTAAGCATAAAATTTCTTGAGGTATAACCCATTGACAGGTTCTGTGAGCAAGAGGCCTTCGGGGGAGGCCAGGATGTATGCGCCTTTGGTGAGGCAATGTTGAATGATGTAAGGGCCATGCCAAAGTGATTCGAATTTTCCATGGCCAAAGGTATCATGAGCGATATCATAGGCTAGAACAAGGACGCCTTCGCGAAATGAACGAAGGTTGACGTGGCGATCAAAGGTAGCCTTGGATCGTTTTTTAGCTGCCTCGTTGTTCTGTAATGAGGATCGACGATCTTCATCCAGAGACTCCAAGTTCAGCAAGCGCTGCTCCATTGGAGTAGTGTCAGGTAAAAGCTCAATTGCGGTGTGAAGGGTGGGAATTTCGCACTCGATGGGAAGAGTTGCCTCGACCCCATGGACTAAATGAAATGGTGTGAAACCCGTAGCGGTTTTTACTGCCGTTCGATAAGCCCATAGCACGGAAAATAACATATGATGCCAATTGGTTTTATGTTTATTAACCGTGCGCTGTAACATGGTCTTGAGGACTTTGTTCACTGCCTCGACCTGTCCGTTTGACTGAGGGTAATATGGTGAGGCA
>ML797480.1:295719-323432 GCA_009831015.1 Picea engelmannii
GGGAATAATTTCCTAGCACGAGGAAATCTACCGAAGAAGGTTCATTCAGGGTTTCTAAGTCAGTGACAATATGTTTTAGATATCTTTCCCTATCGATCCTGATCACATTTGCGTGCTCTTTTAATGGAAGCCAAAGGTGAGTCCAGTCTGTACTAAAGTATCCTCTTAACTTCTCAGACCAATCTTGACTCAATAACAATCCATAAGCTTCTGGGATATTTACTACAATGATGTCAATTACTTGCACAAATTTAGGGTGTGTCGCTATCCTGATCATTACATATTTGAGTTCTCCCATAACATTCACCTGGGTTCTATCTAATTGTATAACGTGTTTATCTCTCTTGAGAGGGACTACGTTTAATTTTTTTGCAAATAGACAATGACATAACATTAGAGGATGCTCCTGAGTCAACCAAAAAATTATGGAGGTTTATGTTGAAGACTTCAAAGGTTAAAAGGAATGGTGGGAAAAAAGGTTTTCCCTTCTTATCCTCAGAGCATACATTCATAGTTGGTTTATTTATTAGATCTGTGGGAGTTAGATTTCCTCCTTGGTCAGTTCTTGTTGTGGGATTTTCTATTGATTTCAATGCCTGTAACAGAAAGTCATTTTGCTGAGGGATTCTACACATGTCCCTGACCGATATGTTTTCCTTCAATTTCATCAAATATTCCACTATGTTGTAGTCTATCTTGGGCGATTCTTGTGTATGGATGTTTATAGGGTTTCTTCGAGGGGAAAAAGCTGCTTTCGGGTGATCGGGGGCTGGTCTTCCTCCTGAAGTTTGGGTAGTAGCAAGGTTTTCTGAGACAAGTTGACCCCTACTTCATGTTTTCATAGAGAAGACTTCTGTGCGCGGTTCCTGGACTTCAAGTAGGTCATCGGAAGGCATAGGTAAATAAGGGTCCCATATCAAAATGGTTGTTTCTTCTGGTGGATCAACCTCTTCTTGATCGACAATATTCATAGTTGAGCCACTTAATGGTCTGGTTAGGGAGGCCTCATCTAGAAACTAGTTGGCCATCAAATTCATGGAATGCACCCATTGAGAGAAGTCTCTTTCAGAGTGGTTCCCCTGATGATAGGTACAGAAAGAGTCATATGCTAAATTTCCTAGATTAATGTTTAAGTTGGTTGGGGGAGGTTCAATTGCTTTGAAAGGCAGGTTCCTTTTAAAGAAAGGATTATAGGGCCTCTGGAATTGGTTTCCCTCCCCTGCGCTTATCTTCATATCTATGATTTTGTTTGATAACTTCTTGACCATGCGTTGTAGGTCCTATATGTCCCCACTCTCTTTTTTAGGACCTTGTTTTGTTTGTTTCCCTAGGGGTCTAGTCAACAATAGTCCTCTCCTGGGAGGAGGTTGAACTTCTTTCTTAACTAATGAGACCTGGAATTCTTTACATCCCTTCATTTGGAACTCTATAGTTTTGGCTTCTTCAAAATTCTTAGCTAAGGTTGGTTTGGAAGCCCTTTTCACAAACATGGAAATAGAAGCTGGGAGAGCATTAGTGTATGCTTCAATTTGAAAATCCTGAGTAGGTTTAGCCTTGGGATGAAATTTGTTTAAGATGGTGGTGAATATTTGATTAAAATATTTAACCGTTTCCTTCGAACTCATGGTGGCAGAAAACAACTCAACCATCAAAGCTCCTATAGTAGTTTCTTCTACAAATTTATCTAGAAAATCCTTTTGAAACTTCATCCAACTAATTATGGATCCTACAAGTAAGTTAAAATACCATGTGGAGGCTGAATTTTTGAAAGTGTAGGGGAATATCCTACATACTACGTCTTCATGTTGGAAATTCATAGGTCTAATAGCTAGTATGAATTTTTTGATATCGTCTTCAAGCAATCTTGAGGTTTTAGGATCAAATTTAGGGTGTAATCTCTCTGGGCATTGGGGGAGGTTATGTACTCAGCCAGGGATGGCCAAAGCATATTTGGCCAGCCAAGGTTGATTATCCTGAGGTGGGTTTCCCCTTTCTTCATCATGGTCATTGTTATCTTCCATGTCTTCAGATCCCGAGTCAAACCTTTCTTCTTCTGAAAATTCGTCGAGCTCAGAGAATTTTTCATCTAGTGTTTCAGGGATTAGATTAAGAGGATGTTCAATTTTGGTGAGGGAGAAATCTATCAGGTCTTTTACAATGTGCACAAAAACCTGGTCGGGGGACTCGAGAACTGGTCTACTTATTTTTTTTCTTCGAGGAAGTAACGAGGCTAAGGGTAGTGCACCAATCAGTCGGGCGTAATCTCTTGTGATTATTTTGAATTGGTTCAATTCATCATGAGGAAGAGCGTAAGGAATATTGGGAAAAATATGTTCTTCGTCATGTTGGGGTGAGTTACTCGTTCTAGGAGTACTCAGTGTGTGTGGATTGTCTTAGGAATGACTAGCCATGCATGTGGGTTGTTTTGAATCTATAGGCTATCTGAAATATTATGTGAAATATATATTCAACCATTCATTCTTCAGGCCCTCCTTCTAGCACAAATTATGTTGAGGGATCCCAAATCCCTTTAACTCAAAAAAAGGAACCAAACCTCCCACCAAGACCCAATTAGACTCTACAATGTTTAATAGTGGAATGGTTATCCAAATCTTGCTATCCAGACAAATAATCGATGGGCTTTACATTTTCTTGTGAAGGTTTTCTCCTTCAGTTCAAACGTTCTCTTTTTTTGTATTTTCTCTTATAGGTGGGACCGATACAAGATAAAGTCTTTTATAAACCAACTAGTTAACAAAGAAGGAAGAACTCAACTACTGGAGAAGGCTGAGCTTTGGGATAACCCTTTTTACTCTAGCATGCAAACAACAATGATCTACCACAAGCCTAGTACTAATAGATTAACTTGTTGGTATTCCAATTTGACTGAGATACAATTTATCAGAAAGAAAACATGCATGCGATAAACGATGACAAGAAAAATAAGTCTCTTAAATCTAACCATCCATCACATAATAAAACAACGACTTACTTTTCATCATTAGAGATAAGAACTATAAATAATTTCATCAGATAACTTATCAATAGTTTTATAATCTCTTACTAGTTACAACATCCATTCAAGAGATGAAATCAGAAATAATTCTTCTCCACATCCAATCATACACACTTTTGATGAAAAAAAAAACTTTGTCTCTGGTCCTAAACAAGACTTCTAAGTTAAGGCAACTCTGAAATAGTTTTTAACAAAATCCAAAAATGAGGGATCTTTTGAACAACCATCGACCTTTTCTAACAGGTTGACTTTCCTATTTATAACATACTATTAACTAAAAATAACTATTAAAGTGCAACTAAGTAAAACAAAATTTTCCACATGGCCCTTTCTTCTATCAGTCTTCAAAGAGTCATTAAATGATCTCACTTGAGTGGATGACTCTTCTCATACTCTGACCACTCGATAAAGAGATCCTTGAATGTGTTAGCATACGAGAATCTATGTTGTTCCATTGGGGCCGAATGAATCTCTCTTATCTCTACTGCCTGTGCCTGATACTTAACTATTCTGGCACTTAACTATTACAACATGGCCAGAGATTTGATCGGATGCTCCATGAACTGTCGCACCGGTCCTGACGCCAAGTCTTTCACCTTTGTTATTTCCTCAGCCCATGATGAGTCTTGTTCGGCGTGCGATTTGACTATGTCGCACAAGTCGACAAAGTCATTGGGTGTGCCAAATTAGAGGAGGTGGATGTCTCTCATTGCCCAGTTGATGTCGATCCATATTTTCTCGCACTTGGCCCATTTCTCTTGGATTTCCTGATGGGTTTCCTGAGCCATTTTTTCCTAATATTCGACCAATTTCTTTAGGTGATCGAGGTTGCTCTATTTTAACACTCAGATGTCGTTCTCTTCTGTATCTCAGGCCTAATGAACCGCACTGATATAGTCGAACCTTTCCACAACTTTTTTTTCTTTCTCGTACCAACTCTCCATATCCTTGCACGTGGCCAGTGCCATGAGGGTGTATTCTCGCAGCTCGGCTATCCTTGCAGTGAACATGTGTCATTCATCTGTAAATTTATTCTAAGACTCTTTGAATTATCTCCTTAGGTACACCTCGCCCTTTGTGGTGTCCTGGTAATATTTCTCCAAGTGGTGCAAATGTTACAATTATTTCAAAGTAGCAGCCAACTCCTCTTCATCCATTTTTTCTCTATCCAGGGTGGCATCTATGATTTCCATCCCTCTGCCAATAATTTCGGATGTTTTGGCATGCTCTGTATTTATCATACTCTCCTTCATGGTGACGAGGATGAAGCAATATAGAGTGATCCTCCTCTTCTTCGTGGTTCTCTACATGATATCTTTCCTTTTCCAGTCATAAGCGATGGCATGTTTGTCAGCGACCTCATCCATGGGCTCGGGAATTTGCTAATATCCACAAGTGAGCATATTTCCTAGGCTCTCGATGGTATATATTTGTTCAAGACTGGGTTCTTGAACTTCCTCCATATGTTCGAAAGCTCCAACTACTTTTTTTCGCTCATCAGGAAGTTGAGTACCGATTGAAATTGAGGCATTGGGGGTGTCGGTACTTACTTGATAATCGATAGTTGAGACATTGATTTCTTTCCATGGAGCTTCTTCCTTTTGTTCAGTCATCTATAGCTCATCATTTAGACTATCTGCTTGGGTCTTCATTGCATTGGGCATATCAGTGTCTAAGACATTCTCAATATCTTGTTCATTCTGTTGAAGGTCCCGAATTTGAGCATCGGGAGCTGGGGAAGATGTCCTCTTTGGCTCCTTTTCCTTTATGATCTATACAGGTGTCACCAAGGATACCTCCAGGCTCTCTTTGACATCATATATGTTTATCAATTTTCTTAAGGGGTTCGACACACTTTCTCTCCCTAATGTTCCAACTATCTTCGACTGAGTTGAAACACATGTCGGTGATCCAACCTGTGGAATTGTGAATTTAGGGTCGTCTAACCCAGCGAGTTCATCAATGTCTACTAATTCAAGGCCACTTGGGCATGTCTAGATTCCATCTGGGTTATCAGCAGGGGGCCCCTTCATTCCTGTGAGGTTTGGGCCATCTTACAGCTGATCAATTATCTATTGCACATGTTCTATCATGAGAAACCCATTCTCTTTTGCCTCCTGAGTCATAGGGAAATTTCTATATTGCACCGAGGATACCAGTGGGACTTGTGCCGCTATCATTTCTTCCCTGGCTCATAGGGACTCTTGAGACAATTTATCTATGGTTGTTTCCTGTTCATCTAGGATCATGCTCTGAACCTGTTCATTTTGGGGTTGGCCATCCTTGCCACCACCTCGTCCCAGTCTTGGGAATTTTCTGTGAAGACTTCATCTTCAAATTTGTCATGGGTGTATGGCTAGCAAGGTGACACTTGCGAGGCATGTTTCAAGACTAGACCCTTGGGGTCCTTCTTGTGGAATTGGTCAGTCTGGAATCTGAACTCCAATTGGCTCAACCCTTCTTGTTTGGCTTGACCAGTTTCCTTCACCAAGTAGAATCCTACATGGAATCCATAAGGTATAAACGCCCACCTTTTATCCTTGACTAGGGTGGTATTGTAGCCTTGCAAGATGGTCTGGTAGCATATCTCTCCCACTACAAGCCGATCAGGAACATGCGTTGGTAGGAGATGTGGTGCTCTGGTGGCCCCAAACACCCTAATGTAGGTATCACGCTCATCTAAGTACCAGTGGCCTACCTTTGATATCATTTTCTTGGCTGCAGTTGATAGTCTCAGGAATTCTTTCTTAAAAAGAATGAAATAAATTTGTGCAATGAATTCATCGTAGATGAGAGAGTAAGACTTCTTGTACATGTTATCCCATAGGATGCTGAAATATACATGGACTGGGAGCTCTGCGACGTGCCAGCTCAGGTTCATGCCGACGAAAATGTTTCTGGCACACATGACATCGAGCAGATATGATGTCATGTAGAAGGCTGGTTGTTGTAAGAAAATTCCCCTACTGAAAAGTGAATTCCCTCTTGGATCTTAGACCCCTATGACCAAGATAGAAAAGTGCTAACTTTGATCACTGACATTCCTCTAAACAGAGCTAAACTATTCAATAGAGAAGATGAAGAGAGCATGAGTACCTTTTTGCGATGTGTGTCCTCACTCGGTCCAAGTTGATCCTTGATCCCCAAGATTTTCAACAAGTCTTGCAATCCAATAAACCACAAAGACAAAGCATAATTCCTATTCTACCATCATTAGTTTAAAACTAGATTCATCCAAAGAGACAAGTCCATCCAAATGTACACCAACTTGAAGGAAACAGGCCAAGCACATGTATTAATGAGAATTCAAAAGAGATACTTACAAACCATTGATGAAGTCATAACAGCTTCTCCAAGTCCTCCTCGTCCAGCCCTTGCACAAATCTCCCAAATCATATGTTTGATATCCTAAAGTCTCCACTTCTTATGAGATCATAAGTTTGGTATCTCTAAAATTCTCCATGCCCTCCTCCTCCATGGAAATCCCTCATTATATAGGATTTGGAGGCTTAAGCACCATGGAGAGGATATCTCATCAAATCCACTAAAAAAGGTATCTCTTAGATAATTAGGGAGAAAATATTTCTTAAGGATTTTAGGGAGGAAATATCTCTTAAGGATTTTAAGGAGGAAATATTTCAACCATCCATGAGATCCTCCACCTTACCTTAAAAATAGGAAACAAAACGTGAGGGTCACGTTTTTAGAGAATCCTTTATGGCATCTTTTGTTGCCCTTGAACATGGAACATGTTTGCATCTCATCTTAAATTTGAGTAATCTGCTTGTCTTTGAGTCATACCAATTCCATGTGTCACCATACTTTTTCATCTAGTTGAAGAGTGCTCTTATTGTCATCACATTACATTTTGGTACTTGTCAAGTCATTGTTTCCAAGTTAGTTGTCATGCCTCATCATGTCCAAGGGAAGTTTCAATTCAAACCATCCATCTGCAGTATTACCAGTTTCCATTTCCTGTGTCATACCATACTCATTAGATTCACCATCTTACATCACTTTCCTATGTCAATTTATTGTCGTTGATGGGGGATACATCAAGGACCTCCTTCGACAAGTCTTTTCTTGTCGACTTCAACACATCATCCAGGAATTAGACTTAAAAACCAGTTAGTACCATGGGACCTACATGCCTCAATGGCAGGCCTCCTTGCCTCGGTTTACATCATTGACCTCTGATCGAATGATTCCACGAGTGTTCGACCTCAACTCATTTATTCACATTTGCTGGATTGTACTAGGGTACCTTGGGAGTCATTGACATCATTAGTGATTTCCCTCACACTTGTTAACGGTTTACATCATTAACCGGTAATCGAGTGGTCTCTACCATGTTCAACATCAAAACATCTATTCACATGGTTAGATTCGTAACACATCAGGATTGGTAAGAAGACCTCGGGTTGAGTGTTCACTCTAATATCTGCTTTGCTCAGGCTGCGAAGGAGATCATTTGAGCATGCTGATATAGATTGTCTCATAGATCCAAATTGTATTGGTCTGTGGCTATGTGTTATCATCTCATATCTCCACTGTGTATTTTTTGTGGTTATGATCAGTTCATGTCATGGAGGTATGGATCCACATTGTATTTTTGGTGGCCATATCCTTAGTCAATATTTTTTCATGGATCCGCAGTGTAATGGTCGGTGGCCGTGCTTTGAGCCATATAGTCTTTCGAGCATAGGTATGCCTACCTCAGAAATGGAACATATATTAATATTGTTTGATGGTTGTTTGCAGCTTCTCTCTAAATCCTCCTCGTCCAGCCCTTGCACAAAGATCCCAAATCATATGTTTGATATCCTAAAGTCTCCACTTCTTATGAGATCATAAGTTTGGTATCTCTAAACTTTTCCATGCCCTCCTCCTCCATGGAAATCCCTCATTATATAGGATTTGGAGGCTTAACCACCATGGAGAGCATCTCTCATCAGATCTACTAAAAAAGGCATCTCTAAGATATTTAGGGAGAAAATATATCTTAAGGATTTTAGGGAGGAAATATCTCTCAAGGATTTTAAGGAGGGAATATTTCAACCATCTATGATATCCTCCACCTTCCCTAAAAAATAGGAAACCAAATGTGAGGTGGATTCTCACACTTAATTACTTTCTTTTTCATGAATATTAATAATAATTAATGTGCACTTATTCTCACACTTAAATAATCTCTTTTTTATGAATATTAATATGAATTCATGTGTACTTGGTATTTTGGCCTTCATGTAATATATCCCTCTTGCACATTGACTAGGGATTGTGACATAGGTTATCCCATGGTGTCGAGGTGTATGAGACACTTATATGACACTTTACGACACTTAGGGAGAGGCACCTAGGTGTGCAAATTTCATGTGTAACATAATGCCCCCTAAAGTGTGAGTTCAGAAGAGAGAATGATGGTCGAAACACTTTGCAAATATTTAATGCAAGGGTGTGGAGTTGGAGAACCTGGAAGAAGTTGCAAACAACCATTAAACAATATTAATATATGTTCCATTTCTAAGGTAGGCATACCTATGCTTAGAAGACTATATGACTCAAAGCAAGACCGCCGACCAATACACTGCAGATCCATGAAAAAATATTGACTAAGGATATGGCCACCAAAAATACAATGTGGATTCATACCTCCATGAAATGAACTGATCGTAGACACGAAAAATACATAGTGGAGCTACGAGATGATAAAACATAGCCACAGACCAATATAATGTGGATCTATAAGACAAACTATATCAGCATGCTCAAATGATCTCCTTCATAGCCTGGGAAAATAAGATATCAAAGTGAACACTCAACCCAGGGTCTTCTTACTGATCTTGATGTGGTACGAATCTAACCATGTGAATAGATGTTCTGATGTCGAACATGGTAGAGAACACTTGATTACCGGTCAATGATGTAAACCGTTAACAAGTGCGAGGGAAATCACCAATGATGTCAATGACTCCCAAGGTACCCTAGTACAATCCAACGAATGTGAATAAATGAGATGAGGTCGAACACTCGCAGAATCATCTGATCAGAGGTCAATGATGTAAACCCACTGTCAGAGGTGAGGATGCCTACCATTGAGGCATGCAAGTCCCAAGGTACTAACTAGTTTCTAAGTTTAATTCCTAGATGATGTGTTGAAGTCGACAGGAAAAGACTCATCGAAGGAGGGCCTTGATGTATCCCCCATCAGCGAAAAGAAATTGACATAGGAAAGTGATGTAATATGGTGAATCAAATGAGTATGGACTAACATAGGAAATGGAAACTGGTAATACTACAGATGGATAGTTTGAAGTGAAACTTCCCTTGAACATGATGAGGCATGACAACTGTCTTGGCAGGATCGACTTGACGAGTACCAAAATGTAATGTGATGACAATAAGAGCACTCTTCGACTGGACAAAAAATTATGGAGACACATGGAATTGGTATAACTCAAAGACAACCAGATTACCCAACTATAAGATGAGACGCAAACAGGTGCCATGTTCAAGGGAAAAAAAAGTTCCATAAAGGATTTTCAAAAAATTTGACCCACTTCCTTCAATTCCCCCCCCCACCCAGATAGATGAGTACCTCTTTTTAATTTAACAAGCTCGAGGCAGGTAACACATGCTTGATATAACTCACCTTCGGTAAGTCCCTCTTCCTTTTTTTAACGAACTAGAAGAAGTAATGGTTCGTTCCCATATGGGCCCTTCAATGTGTGATTTTAACGAGTCTAGAGAAGGAAAACTCGGTGGTTTTTCATGTTTAGAGAGTCTGAAAATAACTTAAAGGCAACTCCAAGGTTATCATTTTTTATAATTTTAGTCTCACGAGGCTGAAAAAGAGATAAAATACCACTTGAAATATGCCCTTTCAAACATTTTAACGAGTGTGAAAGGAAGAAAGATCACTCGACAATCTTTTCATGTTTAGAGAGTCTGAAAAGAGCTTAAAGGAGACTCCAAGGGGTTCCTTTTTCGTATAACCTTTATGAGTCTGAAAAAGTGATAAAAGTCTACTTGGTTACATTCTCATGTTTTTTTTAGTGTGATAAAGAACAATTTCTAAGTTCAATAACGTATTCTCATGTATTTACAAGCACGAGAAAGAACAAAGACTAAGCTTGGTATTGGTTTCATTTTTACACAAGCTTGAAACAAAATTAAACTATGCTTGTAAATTCCCAATGTAAATTCCAAAGGTCGGGATACCCATGGATGGTTGGTACTCTGCCCCCAGCTTGAAAATCTAGTGGCTTAACTCTAGAATGATAATCAAATTCTGGAGACATGCCCCCCAAGATTCATTTCATTCACTGATTTTGAGGTTGTCACCAATTTATGTACTAGATGGAGAAAAGGGATAAGGGTGGATGAAAAGAAGGTTCAAATAAGAGACCTAATGAAAGACTCAACTCGACATCTATGATATCTAGCTAAAGACTCAAATCGATATCTACGAGATCTAGCGAAAGACTCGAGAGAGGTGACTGTTTCATTTTGTAATGAGTTTGTCATAGGAAAATAACTATGCTCAAGGATCTGGGTTCAGTCCCTAGATTTTTGTTTCATTTTTTAACAAGCTTGCTACAGAGAGGAAAACTATGCTTGTGACATTTGCTTGATCATGGCTTCCAAGAGGACAATTCTCTTGAAGGAATACATGTCAATCGAGAAACATCAATCATGGCTTCCAAGATATATTCACTAGATGGAAGAAAAGAACTCTGAAAGGAATACATGTCGACGACCTCAATAAGGGTAGGGAGATCTAGCTCTAATAGCCCCATCGAAGAGATGACCATGTCAACTACCATATCAAAGTTAGGAGAAGGGATATATTCTCTCTTGTACGGGGTTGAACGCATGGGAGATAACGCCACATAATTTACCTATGGCGGGGGAAATTTTGTCTGCATATAAGAACCATTTAGGTAGTTCATTGGGTTGGTAATCAAGTCAGGATCAATGCATGGAAGTTTATAAATAGACACAATTCGTCCATCATGAGGGAAATATATCCCACGAAAAAAAGTGGACACAATAGCTTTCATGGCATAGACATAATCTCGCCCAAGGAGTAAATCAAAATCCAAGGGGTCCTAGACTACCATAACATCAATAAAGATAGTTTTCCCTCCCAAAGTTATGGGAAACTGAGGAAGGAATCCTAAAGGGTGACTAGTTCTTCTGTTAAAATCTAACAGACTCTGCGTAATTGGTACAAGAGGAGGATAACTGAAAGATTTCCAAGCAATAGAGGCTAAAATACTAATGGATGCACCTTCATCTATCAGTGTCTGAAGATTGGCCCGACCACAAACCTGTACTATAATCTTGAAAGGAATGTGAGAGGGAAGATGAGGTGCAGTTAGTGCACCCCAATCAAAAAAGGATGGCCTCATTACTTGGAGGGGGTTTCATGGGAGAAGGAGGAATTCCCCCCAACATGGTAGATTTTGTATCAACAAGAAAAACGTGGGAAGTATCGGGTTTATTCTCTAGAGGGAGAGTAGGATCGACCAAAGATGGGATCGGATTGACCACTTGGGTTTTATCTTACAAGAGGAGAATGGGGTTGACGGATGGTGCAACTGGAGTGACCACTTTGGATTCACTCTTTAGATGAAGAATTGGATCAAGTGATGATGTAATCAGAGCGACCACTTTGGCACTCTTCGGATGAAGGGTGGGACTGACCGATGAAGGGACTGGATCAATCACTTGGGTTTCACTTTTTAGATGAAAAGTGGGGCTGATCGATGATGGAACTGGATCAGCTACTTTGGTTAGTGGTTCAATCGAGTATGAAACTAGATTGACCACCTTATCAACCGTATTGACCAGGGATGGAACCAAATTTACCATTCCATCAACTAACGATGGGCTGGGAGAAATCTTACGATAACCAATTGAAATTTGAAGATTTTCCAAAATAGAAGAAGCCTCGTCCATACAAGGACAAAGGTGAGAGTAATGATCACCTGCACATAACATGCAAGGAAACTTGACAGTTGCCTTCTTCTTACCCACCTTGATGTCACTAGCTGACAAGGAATCACCAACATGTCCAGTAGGGGCCGATGATGTGGAAGACCACATTTCTAAGACTTTGGGAAGACCAAGAAAATCCCTCAGAAAGTGGTCACCCTTACAAAGACTGCAAGGGAATTTGGGTTTCAGATTCTTCATTGTAGTCTTATCGACCTTACAAACACTCCTAGTACGATTAGCAGTAGTGGGTTGCTTGGATCCAACATTTGATGTAGTTGGAGGCTTGGTCCTTTTCTGATGCAGGAGCATCGCCAACATCAAGCAAGCGTGGGGCAAGCACCAACGCATTTTGGGCACATGATGAATTTTTTAAAAACTTTTGAATATGGATGCGCCAAACGTAAATGTAATATTTAAGGAGAGGCGTACTTCTTGATTTGTAATCAGACCTTGAGCATCCCTCTCTCGTCTGAAGGACTAAGAGTCATTTATGCTAGTTAATGTAAGTAGGTAGCTTTGAATTCTTAGATTAGACAGTTTTAGGAGTGGAGGGAAAACGGATATAGACACCCTCATTTGTATCATTCTAACATTAGAAAGAGTAGCATAATCAATCAAGAGAGAAGAGAGTTGTAGTTGAAAACACCCATGTACAAAGATTTGAATTAATAGAAAGAGCTTCGATTCAAATTCATGGTGTCGTATTTGTTCTCTGTGTATGCATTGTGAATGTTATGCTCATGGATGTTTATTCCCTGTTATACATTTGCTTTGATGTGTGAATGTATGAATTCATGTTCATGTATGAAATCTGAAGAGAGGGAGAATAGAGAATGAGTTTCAATTGTTTCTCTGCCTGAGCAAGAGTTCTCCTACAAGGAGTGCAATGAAATTGTCCGCAAGGTGTGCATTGATGGAGGTCAGAGTTCGTCTCTACAAGCTTAGGAGAGATAACACGGTTCTCATTCTCACAGAAGTGTAAGTTAAGCACAGGGGTTGTGCAAGGAGTGCGCAGACCGAGTGAAGTCTCAGTGTTTGCAAACTGAGCGAAGTGGTGGAAAGACTGTTGTTGCAGAGAGTGCACAGATTCGGAGAATTCAATACCTGGAAGTATTCAAGAATTTTCACAAGGAGTGCATGCAGGAGTCTTCTTGAAGACTCAATTCATGGATAAATCTCAGGAGGTTTAGTAACTTGAAGAATTCAGAGAGAAGGCGCAACAATATCGTTTCGTGGGTGGACAAGTTTTGTGAAAGATCATTTTGTTCATTTCGTAGAAATCACCAAGGAGGAATTTGACGGTCGAAGTTCTCCGTGGAGAATTCACGAGGTCCCGAAAGCCGTCAAATATCATAGAGGAGAAAGGAGGTTATGGGGTGTGTTTTCTAAGTAAAAATATTGGGAGTATAGAGCCATAGGATCTGGGCCAACAGGGTCGTCAGATCACTCGCATATTTCGCATCTCGTGGTTTTGGGAGGTGAAGAGTCGAAAATTTTGTAGCGAGACTCGTGAAACGAGAAAGGCGAAGTCCCGAAATAGAGAAACAATATGAGTCATTTTCTAGAACGAGGGAACATGTCGCGAGATCACCTGTATCGGGGACTTGGATATCGAAGGTCCGAAAGAGAAGTTTTTCAACTTCGTGAGTAGCGAAGTTACGAAAAGAATCAAGACCTTCCATCTGAGAGTGGACAGGTGGCATGCTCACCAACATGGAATTCATACTTTGTTGACCATTTCGGGGTTTCATGAGTTGGAGAGTCAGAATTTCAACATCAGGACTCACAAAGTCGTGAGGTCCGAAATTCCGAAAAGGCGGGAAGTTCTGTGTGGGACCCGCGTAGATGACATGTCAGAATTTCACCATTTCGGCATATCGGAGGGTAAGGGGTCGAGGTTTTCGTCCCGAAAGTCCCGAAGTCGTGAGAAGCGAAGTCATGAAGTAATATAATCTGTCCATCAGAGGAGGACGGGTGGCAAAGATCATAGGAGCTCACGAACTTGGAGGTTCACCGGGTGAGAGCCCAAAATTTGGGTGCTCCAAGTTGTGAGAAGAGAAGTCGTGAAGTGTCGAGGTTGCATATAAGAGACACGTGGAAGAACCACAAGGTGGGCTTGGGAAGTGGACCGACAGACACACGTCACACATTTGGAGAAGTCAACACTTCGTTGAACTCTCACGTCTCGGGGACTCAGGAAATAAGGGAACAAGAGTTCGAGCCTTCGACTCACAAAGTCGCGAGTAGCGAGAACGAGAGGAGAAAGGTCAAATCTCGCCTCTCGGGGGTTCGGGAAGGAAAGATGCTAAGGTTGGACCTTTGAACTCACAAAGGCGTGAGAGGCGAAAGGTGATAGTGCTTATCATAGCCGGTGGTCGTGCAAGGAGGGTGCTAACAAAGGGAGAGTTGTACCCATGTCACGACCTTGATTATCGCGGGATCGTAGAGGAAGAGACGGAGGTCACGACTCGCGAAATTGTGATATCATGAACCGTGAGAAAGAACCTGTGGATAGATTAGAAAGGGGATTCCGGAAGAGAATCCAAAAGAGCTGATCCGGCTCGAAGGGCATATAGAATGATCCTGTGAGCGTATCTCGGCCCGAGGGCTGATATGTCTGTGTCACTTTTTGGTTCTTCTTCTTCTTCTCTTTCCGTTTCTTCTTCTTCTTATCAACCTGGCTACTCACTTTAGAGATTTCACTAGGAGAAGAAGGATAAAGGGAAGGAGACCTGATATATGAACAAGGAGAAAGGTTGACATGAGGTTGATGTGTGGGTGGTGTGCTTACATCTGAAGCACTTGCTGCATTCGAGATTACTGGAGTGGAAAACAATGATACCGGTAACCCAATTGTGAGACCTGGAAATCTCAAAGTAGCGATGTAAGGAGGACCATTTTTTCTGTAAGAAGGAAAAACAAAAGGTTCCCCTGGAGCAGGGGTTGCTCCAATGGTAGTTTTGAGAATTGACGCCATTAAACAAAGATCCAACCTAGAGTCTGCTAGGGAAAATAAACAACACATGATAAAAATATAGGAAGCAATCAAACAAACAAAACCTTCTCACAATGAATGCACTAGTTGGTGATGAAATCCAATGTCGCGGGAACAATGTAAGAAGTGGTTGAGATAGAGCGGGTGGAAAAGTTATGTTGATGACCTACTTAATGTACTTACACCCTGGTGTAAGCTACCACATATAATCATGGGTATACCCTCCAAGGAGCCCAAGTTATTTTGGCCAACGTCGATTCCAAGCACCATGAAGACTTTCCCTCCACATTCACCTCGTTTAAATACCATAAAGGGATAGGCTACTAAGGTTACCAACTACAACAATGATGCCTGGGGAAACAGTCGATAGTCTGATCCACGCACAAAGGCAGGGTGTCTATCATGAAATCAACTCAAGAGGCTCCCACACATAATCGTCGGTATAACCTCAAGTGACCCCCAATAATATGCGTAATCTTTACACTAAGACCAACAAAGCAAGGTGAGTAACTCTGTCGTCCCTAATGCGACCTCGTGATTGAACTTTGTGTTAGAAGGGCTTCTAATTCAAGATTCTATGTTTTTTTACATATTTGAAAAGTTATCTTTCACACCTATTCCAAATCCCTACACCCTAAACTAATGTAGGTTTGCTACTAGAAGATATAAAAATGTCTAATAAATTTTAGTTTGGCACTTGATTTTTAAAGGCTATTGTTTACAAAAGAGGAAAATGGCATAGAGTAAATTATGTTTTGACCGACTCTAAACAATGAAAATAAATTAGAATGCAAATATTTCACTTTTATGAAAGCTATATTATGATAAGGAGAAAACGTTTATCATTCCCAGATGCACAATGCCTTAAAATGCCAAAAACCATGCAATTTCGCTACCTCAAATGCAAGCTAGTTTCACTACCCAAAAAGAAAGAATGCATCTATCTTGTTTGTTTGATTCTAATCTAGAAATAAATTATATGAAAAATCTTCAATGCTCCACAAATTTCAATCAACAGAAAGAGTCATATGCAGATGCAAAAGACACGAAGCGACAAAGGTTTCAAACAAAGCATGCACTCAAAGAAATGAGAACTAAAAGAAGACAAGTAGAAACTTGTTCTAAAAGGAACTCAATCAAGTATTTTAAAACAAGAAAGCATACAAGGAGTACAAGAATATGTAGATAAGAATCCAAGAAAAGACAGGGACAAAGAGAAATCACTCAAATTGTCTCGACAAAACAAGCAGCTAGAAAGGGAAATTTGACATTTATGAAACAATTTCAAGCTCCAATAAAGACAATACAGAGTGATAAGAACCAAATATAAACCTAAATAACTTCACAAACTAATCACAAAGTCTGGGTAAATACTTCCACAAAACAGGCTGAGAAAATCTGAGCAAAAAAGGGCAAAAATCCTCTAAAAAGGAGACTAGCGCTCCCTGTCTCAAGGGTATAGAGCGTTGCAGTGCTCCCTAAATCATTGTATGGGGGCACTGATGAGAGATCGTTTCTTTGATATGGCCTAGGGGGGGGGGGTTGATCTTCCCAGAACCTCAAAAAAAGAGACAAAAAATGCAAAAAAACTCACCCTGAATGCATAAAAATTGGTGAAATTGCTAGTGAAGATGAGAGAAAGGTAATGGATCATAAAAAAATAGTAAAACCGATCTAAAAGGTGGGAAAAGGGCAGGAACAATCCAAGGAAATACAAATCAATATCTATCCCCAGTGGAGTCGCCAATTTCTGTTGTAGGAAAATTCCCATGCGGACAAGTGAATTCCCTCTTGGATCTTAGACCCCTATGACCAAGACAGTAAAGTGCTAACTTTTATCACTGAAATTCCTTTAAACACAGCTAAACTATTCAATAGAGAAGAGGAATATAGTATGAGTACATTTTTACGATGTTTGTCCTCGCTCGGTCCAAGTTGAGCCTTGATCCCCAAGCTTTTCAACAAGTCCTGCAATCCAATAAACCATGAAGACAAAGCATACTTCCTATTCTACCATGATTAGTTTAAAACTAGATTCATCCAAAGAGACAATTCCATGCAAATGTACACCAAATTGAAGGCAACAGGCCAAGAACATTTATTAATGATAACTCATAAGAGATACTTACAAACCAATGATGAAGTCGTACTAGCCTCTCCAAGTCCTCCTCATCCAGCTCTTGCACAAAGCTCCCAAATCATATGTTTGATATCCTAAAGTCTCCACTTCTTATGAGATCATAAGTTTGGTATCTCTGAAATTATCCATGCCCTCCTCCTCCATGGAAATCCCTCATTATATAGGATTTGGAGGCTTAACCACCATGGAGAGGATTTCTCATCAGATCCACTAAAAAAAGGATCTCTAAGATATTTAGGGAGAAAATATTTCTTAAGTATTTTAGGGAGGAAATATATCTCAAGGATTTTAAGGAGGAAATATTTCAAGCATCCATGAGATCCTCCACCTTCCCTAAAAAATAGGAAACTAAACATGAGGTGGATTCTCACACTTAATTACTTTCTTTTTCATGAATATTAATAATAATTCATGTGCACTTGATTCTCACACTCAAATAATCTCTTTTTCATGAATATTAATAATAATTCATGTGTACTTGGTATTTTGTCTTTCATTTAATATATCCCTCCTCCACATTGACTAGGGATCATGACATAGGTTATTCCATGGTGTTGAGGTGTATGGGACACTTATATGACACTTTACAACACTTAGGGCAAGGTACCTAGGTGTGCAAATTTCATGTGTAACATTGGCTCTCCTTCATTCGGTGTCTGAGCCTGTTGTATACAGATGCTCAATTGTTTCAAAATGATTTCCCCCTAGTTGAAACCGCTCCCAGAGATTGCCACTATGTAAGCTAAGGGCATCCATGCCTATGAAAATATGGAGCAATCCTTCTCTCCATACAATCGACAAATGAGATCCATCAAGTATATGTATGTCTCCCTCAAGTTGGTCGTCTGGTACTAGCCAGTGCTTAGGTTGGTGTATTTCCTGTCTTCCATCCACCATGAGGACATCACCCGGTTGGTGTTGTGGCACTCGAAGAAATTCACAACAAAATTTGTATTCAGCCGCTCCTCAGGGTCTCAGAGTTTGTAGTATTTCTGGACCTCTATCGGTAGGAACACCCTGACGCACCCACCATTGTCATCATTGATTAAACACTTATGTGTTTTCGTGTGGTCGATGAGCCACTTCAAGAGTTATATATAGGGAAACATAGGGGTTCTTCTTGCTACCATGTTGTTACAAGAATATCCCCCTGCGGACAGGTGAACTTCCTCTTGGATCTAAACCCCTATAACCAAGACAAAAAGGTGCTAATGTTGGACACTGAAACTCCTTATAATGAATCTAAAATAGTCAAGGAAGAATAAGGAACGAGTATAAATACCTTTAACGATGTTTGTCCTTGCTCGATCCAGGCTGATCTTGATTTCCAAGCTCTTCAGAAGGTCTTTCAATCCAATGAGAAACAACGACGAAACATTACTTCCCATTCTACCACGGTTAGCTTAAAAAATGGATCTATCGAAAGAAACAAGTTCATTAAACATACACAAACGTAAAGGAAACAATCCAAGCACATATATATTAATGAAAACAAAGCAAGGTGCTTACAACTGTAGATGCAGATGCAACAACTTCACCAATATCTCTTTGTCCAGACCCTTTTCTCAAATGATCCACAAACAAAATGACTATGCTTCACTGATTATCTTTCTTATGAGATCATAAGTTTGATGCCTTCAATGTCTCTCCACTTTCACCATGAGGAGGCCTCCATATATAGGCTTGGAGAGGCCCAACCACCTTAGATATTATTGGGATAGGTTGAGTATCTTTCTCCATCAGTTGTGGATCCTCCCTAAGATCCAGCCTTGACCTCAGATTCAAATCCAACTAACTCCAAAGATGAGGGGGATTTATCCTTGATTTTCCTCAACAGTCCAAGATTCCCTCAAAACAGGCTAGCACTCCCCCAAAAGGGTACATAGAGTGTTGCAATGCTCCCCAAAGGTGGTCAAGGAGTGCTAGCACTCCCTGATAGTGGGTAAGGGAGTGTTGCCCTTCAAAAATGACGTTTAAGTGTTCTTTTTCATGGAAAAATATTTGTACTCTTTGTCTAATGATTTTTCCTTCTTAAACCAACCTTTGAGGGTGTCTTCAAGTGTTATTTGTAATGTCATTCGAGACACAACATAGGCAAGATGATAGTATGTTGTTTGCGACACTTGTAGCCAAAATGAGACACTGGCAATGACGACAATAGGTCATCATTGGAGTGAGTAATTTTGATGTGTAACGGATTGCCCCCCAAAGTGCGAAGTTAGAATATGGGAACTGATGATTGAAGTACTTTGTAGACTTTTTTGAGCAAGGGTATGGACTCATAGAACCTGGTAGAAGCTACACACAACCATCAAACAAATATTATGATATGTTTCAAATCCAAGGAAGGCATACCTATGCTTGAGTGATAAATACTTTCAAGCTATGGTCGCCATGAGATACACTGTGGATCCATAATTATATTGACAAAAAGGGTATAGCCACTGAAGATATAATGTGGATATATACTTCCATGACATGAACTAATCGTAGCCATGAACAATACATAGTGGATCTATGAGACGACAAGACATAGCCACAGACCAATAGAAAGTGGATCTATGTGATAGTATATGTGTCAATATTCAAGAGAAACATCGTCGCAACCTGGGCAAAGTACATATCAGAGTGATTACTCGACCCAAGGTTTGCTTACCGATCTTGATGTAGTACGAATCTAACCATGTGAATAGATGTCTTGATGTCAAACATGGTAGAAACCACTTGATTACTAGTCAATGAGGTAAATCATTAACAATTGCAAGGGAAATCACCATTGATGTCAATGATTCCCAAGGTACCCTAGTACATTCCAGTGAATGTGAATAAATGAGATGAATTCGAACATTCTTGGAATCATCCGATCAGAGGTCAATGATATAAACCCACTGTCGGGCATGAGGAGGCATGCCATTGAGGTATGCAGATCCCAAGGTACTCACTAGTTTCTAAGTCTAGTTCCTGGATAATGTGTTGAACTCGACAGGAACAAACTTATCGAAGGAGGGCTTTGATGTATCCCCCATCAATGACACGAAACTTATACAAATATGTAAATTGGTGTATCAAATGAACATGGATTGACATGGGTATTGAAACAGGAAATTTTTGATGGTTGACTCTCGGCAGATACTTCCCTTGAACACTGAGGCACAACAGTAGAAACATGACATGGACCAAAACAAGATGATGCAGTGGATACTATGACTTTTTTTAGATGACCCAAAGGAGTAAGGAGACTCAAAGGATTGGTTTAGTGAAGAGTTCAGTGGATTAAAATGCATGCAAAGACAAAGTGTCGTGTTCAAGGGTGACTTAAGAGTGACTGGTGATGTTTTCAAAAAAAAACTGCTTGGCTTGTTTCCTTCAAATTTTCCCCCATCCAGATAGACGAGTACTTATTTTTTATTTAACGAGCTTGAGGATGGTAAGACATGCTCGATATAACTCACCTTGGGTAAGTCCCTCCTCCTTTGTTTAACGAACTGGAAGAAGTAAGGTTTCAGTCCCATATGGGCCCTTCAATGTATGATTGTTTAATGAGTCCAAAGAAGGTAAACTCCGTGATTTTTCATGTTTAGAGAGTCTGAAAATAACTTATATATGACTCAAGTGTTTTCCTTTTTTGTAATGTTAGTCTCGCGAGGCCGAAAAAGAGATAAATTATCACTCGAAAGATGCCCTTTCAAACCTTTTAATGAGTGGGAAAGGAAGAAATATCACTCAACAATATTTTCACGTTTAGGGAGTCTGAAAAGAGCTTAAAGACGACTCCAGGGGGTTCCTTTTTCGTGTATCCATGTGAGTCTGAAAAATAGATAAAAGGTTACTCTATGCGTTCTCGTGTTTTTTCAAGCATGAGAACGAATGAAGATCATGCTCATTAATGCGACAAGATAAAAATCGAACCAAATTTCTTAGAAACCTGCAAATAATGATAAAATTGCACACCAGGGTATTAATAATGCCTCCAAAATGTTTCTCAAAGCCCAAAATAACTATGTTTTTTGCAAAAATGAAATTTTAGAATAGTAATATGGGTAAAAATGTCTTTTACCAATTCATTTGTGTCGAGACTTTAGTAGTGGAGAAATTGAGCTTTGGAGGGTGAATCTTGCATCCATCGGTGTTGGAGGTATGGTCATCTATTTTTGTCTCTGTATGGATCAGATTGGTCCTCTTCTTCTTTCCTTCAATTTGCATGGTTTAGATTTTATTTTTGGGTGATTATTATGCTTTAAAAATGATGCCCTGGGAGGTTCCAAGTGTCGAAAAGATCTTGGCACTCCCCTAAAGGGCTAGGGTGAGTGCTACCCAATTTTTCAATGCTCCTCTAAGCCTAGAGAGGGTGCGCTAGCACTCTATTCAAGGAGCAAAGGGAGCGCTGCCCAAAAATGCATCAAAATGCCCCAAACCCTCGACGCTCCTCTAACAAGCTAGGGGGAGCGCTAGTTAGAAAATTAATGCCTTGGTGTGCTTGTAGTGGGAGTGTTGGCACTTTGGTGATATTTTTGCAGGAGAGTTAGTGCTCTTATGGGAGATTAAAGGGAGAGATAACATCATAAACAAAGAAAAAATGATTTTTTAAGTTTTAATTGCCCAAAATTTTGTCAATGTAGCATGACTAATGATCTTTGGTTGATGATGATTGTAGGTTATATTCGGAAAAAAATTCATGATTGAGTGGAAATAAAGAGAGCATGAGCTCAATGATGTGGTTGATTTGCAAAACCCCCAATCAAGGGCCACATTAAGGAATTGCAGTCTCCTCAAGTTCTTTAAGATGCGAAATATGAAGAAGGAAGTCCTCCTTCTCGAGTACATGATCGGGTTGTGGAACACTGTGGAACAGGGGTTCCAAATTGAAACACAACTTCTTACCATTGAGTTAGAGGATGTGTATTTCCTGACCGGCCTCTCAAAAAGAGGGGCCCTTGTTATTTTATCTGGGAAGAGGACACTTCCCGTGCCTGTGGAATAGTACCTGGAAAATCATTGTGTCCCAGGATTGAGATTGGTGAGAGGTAGGATCATGATCAAAGATGTCAAGGATATACCTCTTCAATCTATTCTATTTTCCATTACGAGTATAGCGGGTAGTACGAGCTCACACTTGGTTTCGAGATCGCAGGTGGCTTATTCTTTACAGTGTTTGGAGCCAACTCTATTTAACTGGAGTGCAGGATTCCTTCAAAATGTGAAGGAGCAGATTTTGAGATGCAGGGCAGGGTAGCAGAAGCAGTTCGGATATGGTTCATTTCTGGTTTCGTTCTTGCTAGAATGCATTCCTCGGATTCAACCACATATTGCATTAGTAGTACGACCGGCAGGTGAACCACGTATGGAACGTTGGACAAGTTTGTCTCTGAGGCTGGGGACAGAGTCAAAGTTCATATTTACAGGTGACTTCTTCACTTGGCTGAGACGCCAATTGATTGTCATCGAGAATTTCCCATACACTGGAGTGGATTTCTAGGGCAGCATGGCCCTGGTTCTTCCAGATGGAATGGACTAGGATGCGTCAAGTGAGAAACCAAAACAATCTTGTCAAGTGTTTTTTTATTTTAAAATTTTTATATTTTTTTTAGGTACCTAGAAGAGTTTTTAGCAGACGTATCGTTTCATCGTGCAAACAAGGGAGAAACACGTCTAGCAAAGGTACCGGCACTAGGGCATCGTGGAGATGCTCAGATAGTAGTAGATCATGAGGTAGCGGCAGGGGGTCTCCGGGAGGTCGAAAGAAACCTCCAAGGTCTCAAGATGGGCGTCCCTCCTCTTAGGAGGTGGGATGTGCCCTTACATCTACAGAGATATACCGTGGGAGTTCCTGAGAGTCTTAACTCTTTAATGAGACGAGTAGCCCATGCAGTGGTGTGCTACTTAGAGCACAATGTGATGCAGCAGGATTAGAACCTTCCTGATGTTTTTGTATAGTCTCTATGACGATGTTATGGGCATGAGGACCCAAAATGTTTCCCTTCTATGTACCTTTTTTTATATAATCAAACATTTTCTATCACGTCATATATATATAGATATTTGGGTTTTACAGTGCCAAATGATGTTTGCAAATAATGATGCCTTTATGTGATGCATTTTAATTTACATGTGATGTATGATTTATTTTCTTTATGAAACCTCATCTATGTGCGAGATACCGATCCAAGATTTTATTGGCTAACGAATCTGAAGTAGTATTGAGTTATCTTGGCATGTGTCTGTATTCGATAAAATAAAAAATTCTTTCAAGATGATGAACTCATAGATGGAGACATAATAGGATATGATTGTCAATGGCGTAGATTCGATTAAGTTGACATACCACGAGTTGGGAGTCTAGGTTAATGATGATTTGAGAGATACCTAGGGAAGAGGATTTGTTTAAAAGTCCGACGACAACATGATATTCTACCATGTTATTAGTTTTTTATCCTAAGAAAATGCCATCTGAACTCACCAACTCGTCAGAGTGGTAAATGACCCAAGCTACAAAAGCAATGTTCTGGGTGTGCCGACTAGCGCCATCCGCAAACCCAAGAAAGATAGGAAAGGAAGATGTCATCTTTGTACACAAACATAAGACACAGTATGAGTGGCTAAGGAAAAACTCATGCACACAAGAGAAAAAGACACACCAAACTAAAAATACAATAGTGTACAAAGAACGCATGCTAGATGTTCTATGCATAGTACTTCTTAAGGTAAAGGTTGTTTCGGGGCTCACCCAGGGAGATTCTGTCGTAGTCAACTAGATTGTAGGGGCCTCTATGTAAAACATGTTTCACGATGTAAGGACCATGTCACATAGTTTCCAACTTTCCTGTCCCTAAATTATCATGAGCCTAGTCATAAACGAGGACTAAGTCTCCTTCTGCAAAAGTACGAGGGTGGACGGATTTTTCATATTGATTCTTGATTCTCTTTTGATATGTCTCGTTAATGAGAGTAGCATCACAATGTGTTTCATCCAACATAGTCAGATGTAGGAGATGTTACAGAAGTATGGGGAAGGATTTCTACTTTGAGTTTCAACGAGGGAATGTGTCACTCGATTGGTAAAATGACTTCTATGCCATATACTAACTGGAAAGGAGTAAATCCGATAGCAATTTTCACTGAGGTACGGTAAGCCCAGATAGCGGAGAAAAGTTGTAGATGCCAAGATGTCTTGTTCTCCCCTAACATATGTTGAATCATGGTTTTCAGGACTTTTTTGATGGCTTCAACTTGTCCATTTTCTTGAGGATAGTACGGGGATGAGTTCTCGTGGAGAAAACCCAACTTAGCATGCAACTCACTCATCATATGGTTTTGAAAGTGTGAACCATGATCAATGAAAATGGCCTGTGGAACACCAAAGAGATTGATGATGTGGTTGAAGAAGAAAAGAGTTGTAGTATGACCATCATTCAGAAAGGTAGGCATATACTCCACCCATTTTGTGAAGTAATTGCTGAAAATGATGATATAACCGTGCCCCCCGACTGAGGTAGGCTTACACTGCATGAAATCAATGCCCCATTTGGCAAAGGGGCCGATGGAAATAATGGGATGTAGTGGAGTAGGGTGGGTGCATTCCTTCTTATGAAAAACTTGACAAGGTAGGAATTTGTTTATGGCCTTAATACAATATTTGAGAATAGAGGGAAAAAAGTAGTCAGCACGTAAAAAAAATTGAGTTGTAGCCATCCCAAAAAGGTGACTGCCACATGCTCCAAGGTGAAAGTCATTAAGGACGTGTTCAGCCTCTTCATGAGTAAAACATCATCGCAGGATAGTATAAATACCACGGCGAAACAAAGTGTCATCGATGATAAGGTAGTGTCAAGAATGGTGACGAATACGACGACGTTCTTCGCGAGAGATATCGGGCTGAAAACGTTGGGTTTGGAGATAGAGAAAGATATCTTCATACCAGGGATTGGACGTGCTAATGAGAAACAGAGTTTCATCAGGGAGATAATATTTTGGTGCAGTATCTTCATCAACATGGGGAAGGTTGTAGATAAGCTCCAAAAACACTAAGGATTTTTTAGCTTTGGACTTAGCAAATTCAAGATTGAATTCCTGAAGGATGACGATCCATTTGGAATATTTTCCCCCAAGAACTTGACGTGTCAAAATATGATACATGGGGTTTGAGTCCGTGATAACTATGGTGGTGCATAGAAAGATGTAATGGCAAAATATCTTGACAATGATGACGACTACCAGAGCCAAATTTTCAACATGCGAGTATTGGAGCTCGGGACTGGATAGAATTTTTCTCAGATAGTATATCACATGTTCTTCACCATTAGGGTCCTCTTGAACTAACACCATATCAATAGTAGAAGTAGAGGCTACTAAGTAAAGGATATATTCCTTCGTATAACTTGGAGGATGCAACAGAGTTGTGTTGGTCAATGCATGCTTAAGAGCATCAAAAGATCGTTGAGCAGTGTCATCCCAGATGAAAAGAGTGTCTTTCTGCAACAATCGCATAAATCCTTTTGTAATCTTAGCGTAGTGACATATAAAACGAGGAAGGAAGTTTCCTTTCCCCTACAAACTTTGGAGTTGGGTTAAGTTATTAGGTGGAGGTAAAGCAAGAATAGCTTTAATTTTTAAGGGATCCACTCGAATCCCCTCTTTGGAGACAATGAAACCGAGGATTTGACCTGATTTGACAACAAAGATACACTTGTGTGGGATAAAACGAATACGATAGAACCGACATCGAAGAAAAATATCCTGTAGATGACCAATATGGTCTAATCGACTAGATGAGTGGGCAGGTAAATCGTCGAGGTAGGGTTATGCAATATGTTTGATATCATGAAAAGCATATGACATGGCCTGCTGGAATGTAGCACCAACATTTTTGAGGCCAAACTGTAGTTTTCGATAGGCAAAATTTCCCCACGGGAAGATGAAGGTTTTCTTATGCTGATCAGCAGGTAAAATGTCAATCTGGTTGTACCTTGAGAATCCATCCATGAAAGAGAAAATCATGTTTCCAACGCAATTATCAATGATCTAGTCGATGAAGGGTGTAGGGTAATTGTCTTTTGGATAAGCCTTATTGAGATCTCTATAATCAACGTACACACGAATGGTCCCTTGTTTCTTAGCGACCGAAACAATGTTAGAAACCCATTCCCTCAAGGGGACAGGACAGATGAAGCCAGATTTCAATAGTTTCTCAACTTCTTCCTTTATAGCCTCTGTTTTCTTGGACTGAACCAGGAAAAATTTCTGTCGAACAGGCTTAACGCCTGTGTAGGTTTTAATTTCATGCACAATGATCGACGGGTCAATCCCTGGCATTTCCTCATAGCTCCAAGTGAAGACATTGCGAAACTCTTTGAATAAGACGGTATAATAAACCACCTCCTCAGGTGAACAATTAGCACCGAGATTAATATTTTCCACAACGCCCTCTTTGATCAAAATATCAATAATGACCAAGGAAGAAATGTTGCCTAAATTCCCCTCAGAAATAGTATACTGGGTAAGTATAGGGGATTGTGGAGAATCAACAACATCATGGGGGAATATAGAGTGTATATCTTCCTGGATTTCTTCGAGAGGTGGAAGAAAAGATGATCGATGGTGGTTATCATCCCAAGGTACATCTTCAATGCTAAGCATTTCCATAATAGATTCATCGGAAGGAAAAATTTGGGAAATGTAGTCAAAGACAGAAGAAAAGGGGTTCAAGCAATATTGCATCGAGTAGGTGTTGGGTGCCAATAGATGTTGGTCATCCAAGGAGGGAGAGGCAGATTGAATGGAAACATATGATGCCTCATCTAGAGTAAGTTGCATGGCATCACCTAGTGCATCAAATTCCAAAGGACTAGGTACAATCCAACCATCAGATGATTCCAAAGATTGATAAGCCGTAGTCAAAATCATGTTGATGGTGGAAATATGATGTGTGTTAGGTGGAATTCATGTAGGTAAAGTACCCATAAGGCTAGAATCTTTCAGCAATCCAACACCAATGCTTTCATACGTGATTTTGTGATCTCCCAATAAAGGAATATTGTTGGTAGCGGGAGCGCTAGCATCGGGTGTACATAAATCTAATTGATCGATAGTGAAAATTTTTCCTTGATGAAGAAATTGTACAAATCGAAACACCGATGAAGCAACGATAGTCATAACATAAAACCAACTTGTAATTATCCCAAAATTACCAAATAAAATAAAAAAATTGTTAGGAACATTAATTCTCTTTCTTTACCAATAACTAATTCAAAATATGTATGAATAAGTTCTAAGTGCAGATGATTATCTCTATTCAACTCTCCATGGCTTATGTTTCCTACCTTGTTTATATCCCTGAAGTTACTCATGTTACATAGCAGTTATAGGTATACTTAGGGATTTCCTTAACATTCCTAGCCTTTCAAACTCCTTGATATTTCTGTCACTAGTGGGAAGTGTTAATCATTATTCCAAAGAAATCCTTGCAAAATACATACATACATACATACATACATACATACATACATACATACATACATACATACATACATACATACATACATACATACATACATACATACATA
>ML797480.1:330696-353980 GCA_009831015.1 Picea engelmannii
CCTCCCAACCACTAATGGATCGGCTCCCAAGTCGATTTGACATCAAATCCGAGCTCAATCTGCGTGGGGAGGCTGGTCAAAGACCTAATTGTGCCCTAAAGAGCCCCTTTTCACATTCAAAAGAGGTTTCATAATAACCCAATTCTTGGCTATAAAAAGCCATGAATGACCATCATTTCTTCAAGGAATTCTTTGTATTGTTATGCTGTTGAGATTGCTAAGGACCCCTTCTTTGGCAACACACATTGTAGGCTGCATTTCATAAGCTATTCACCCCTCTCTTGAGTGAATAAGCTTGGAGTTCTTTCACCCACATTTCATCTTTTCTTTGTAAGGAGAGCAATCAGTTGAGGGCCTCAAGAGCCTTCCATTGGAGAGGGAAGAGACCCAAGTCCTCTTTCTCCATTGTGTATCTTTGGATTTCATCTATCAGACCAGCTTATACATTGGTGATATTGGTCCATTGTCATTTGTTTTTATTTTTGTTCCTATGCTCATAGTTCTATTTAGTTTTTGTGTAATTCTTGTTCATAGCTTTGTTGTTTTCTTTCTAACCTTTTACCATATAGCTGTCATGACTAGCAGAGCCCAACTAGGCATGTAAGCACTCACTTTTTGCTCATCAAACAACGAAAAAGAGTGCAAACAACCACCATAATTGAATCATTATGTTTTTTAGTTCTAGGCAAACCTGTAATAAAGTCCAGTGATATTGTCTCCCATTTCCATTCCGGCACAGGTAAGGGCTGCAACAGGATGACTGGATGTTGGTGTTCGTCTTTTACCTACTAACAATATTGACACTTAGCTAAGTATTTTGTTGTTTCGCCCTTCATATTAGGCCAATAAAATAACTTCCTTAGTGTTGTTACCGTTTTCTGGTATCCCGGGTGACTAGAATATGGTTTCTTGTGTTCTTCGTCCAAAATCGTCAACTTTAATTTCACCTAATATGGTATGTATATTCTATTTTTGAATCATAGTAGACCTTTTCTATCCAAACTCATATCTGTTTTGTCTGAATTTTCTGCATTATCTCGTAATTATGCCACTATTATAGTGTAATTTTTGTCATTATTACCTGCAGCCTTTATCCTCTGCTCAAGATCGCTTTCTTCCCTACTAATGTTTATTTCAAACGACCCATGAACTCTTCTTCTTAAGGCATCAAACACCTTGTTTTCATTACCCTTGATATGTCTCACCTCAAAGTCAAATTCGCTCAAGAAGGTTAGCCATCTTGTTTGCCTTGCATTAAGGTCAAGCCAACTAAACAAAAAAATCACATTGTTGTTATCTGTCAATAACAGAAATGTTTTACCCATTATGTAGTGCCGCCACATATTTAAGGTGTGTATTACAACTACCAACTCTAAGTCATGAGTGACGTAGTTTCATTCATGCTCCTTTAGTTTTCTGGACTCATAGACAATCACGTGCCCTTCTTGAGTTAGGTCACCACCTAGTCCTTATTTACTCGCATCCACACAGACTATGAAGTCTTTGTCTGGATCTGGTACCTTTAAAATGGGCGCGCTCGTTAACAATTCCTTTAATTTATTAAAATTGTCTTGACATTTCTATGACCAGTTAAACTTAGTTCCCTTCTTCTGTAATGATGTGATAGGGTATGCAATCTTGGAAAAAACCTCTATAAATCTACGGTAATATCCAGTGATTCCCATGAATGATCGGATGTCCACTACATCCTTTGGAATTGACCATTCCATGATGGTTCTTATTTTCTCGAGATCGACTATAATACCTTCCTCAGATATTACATTCCCTAGGTATTGTATTTTCTTATGATAAAATTCACATTTATCGAATTTGGCATATAGTTTGTGTTTTCTCAAAGTTTGCAAAACTATCCTTAGGTGTTCTTTGTGTTCTTCTTATGTTTTATAATACACTAGGATATCGTCAATAAATACCAAAACAAACTTGTCCAAGTACTGACTGAAAATACTGTTCATTAAACACATAAATGTGGTTGGCGCATTAGTGATCCCAAACGGTATAACAACAAATTTGTAATGTCCATATCTCGTTCAGAATGTTGTTTTACTTAGGTCCTCATCTTTTATCCTAACTTGGTGATAACCAAATCGTAAATCCAATTTAGAAAAAAATATTTTCCCCACCTACTTGATCGAACATATCATTTATCCTAGGTAAGGGGTACTTGTTCTTAACAGTCATTTTGTTTAATTGTTTGTAATCGATGCATAATCTCAGAGTTATGTCTTTCTTTTTCACAAAGAGGAATGGTGCTCCCCATGGTGAAACACTCGGTCTGATATATTCTTTTTCCAATAATTCTTGTAATTGAATTTTTAATTATGTTAATTCTGGCAAACTCATTCGGTAGGGTGATTTAGATATAGGGGTTGAACCAGGTAGTAGATCGATAGAAAATTCTATCTCCCTCCTTGGGGGTAATTCAAGTATCTTGTCAACAAACACATCTCTGAAATCATGCAAAACAACAAAATCCTCCAAGCTGGGTTTATTTTATTTTTCTAACAGGTTTGTTACTTGGATGGCATAAACCTGACAATCCTTTCTCATGCATTTCTTAAATTTCATTGTTGAAATCTATCTAACTGAGATGGGTTTTTGTATACCTTGAACTGTCCTAGCAATGTCATTTTTGTCTTTATACTTGAGTGATTTTTCATAACAATCCAAAAATGCGTTATGCCTCTCTAACCAATACATTATGATAATTACTTCATAAGACCCTAACGGTAGAATGTTCAGATTTGTCTTTATGTTTTGACCACCTAAAATGAACTCATAATCAAAAATAAAATCAACTACTTTTCTTTTTGTTCCTATTGCTAGTTTTACCAGCTAAGATTTTGCATGTGTTTTTTTCTTAAGTTTATTTGAATCCAATATACCAGGAGTGATATAACTCAATGTAGCTCCAGGATCAATTAGAACAGAAATGTGAGTGTTATTAATTTTACCTTCAATTTCCACCACAGAGGACTGGTGGACATCTTGTCGGCCATCAACGGCTGCATTTATCCAATGTAAGCTTCTTCCCATGTCTCCCACCATAGAGGCTTCCTGTAGGTTGTGAACCGTAGTTATGGTTTTTGAAGTCAAACGTGGATAATTCCTCCTTAAATGAGATTCTCCACATTCCCAGCATTTTAACGGTTCACGGGGGTTGTCCCCAAACTTCTTTGTTTCCAGATTTACCGGTTTACCACCTTGGGTGTTCTTATTATTGGGGTGAAAATATTTTCTGGGAAAACTCTTTGTTTCTTTCCGAAAAGGAGCTGGCTGATATCGCTTCTTCTGTTGGTTCATTCGGTCTTGTTTCTTGTCTTTCCAAGCCTTAGGAAATTCTGACCATTGTTTGTATTGGTCATAACACATTCGGTCTTTCCTAAAAACTTCACTCAAGGACTTGGGATTATCAAATTTGATTCCGTCCTTATAAGACAGTAGTAAAAAACTTAGGAACCATTGGATTTTCACTTTGTCCTCCCAAATATAAGGGATAAACCATAGTAATTCCAGGAATTTGTTTATCAGATCTTCCATACCCATTTGACCGAGTTGTAGCTCATAAAATTCTTTGGTTTTTCTTTCATAGTAAATTTCAGATAGGTATTGTTTCTTAAAGTATTTCTTAAAATACGACCATTCCATTTGTTTTTCCTTTAGACCCTTGGCCAACTTCAGGTCTTTCCACCATATGTTGGCCTTCCCTTTCAGATTATAGATGTCCATTATGACCTTCATATTGTTGGAATAGTTGTATATCTGGAAATACTTCTTGATGTCTAATAACCATGCTTCATCTTCCTCCCTTGTTATGGATTCCCCATCAAAGGTAGATGGTTTGATTTTCTTAAAATCTCCCTCAAGGTGATCTATCTATTTCCTTTTTCTTTCTGTTTTTGTTTTATCCTCAGCTGAAGGTGTACTTCAGATGAGATGTCCCCTTTTTCTACTTCAAGACCAGAATTCTTGGAGGCCCTTTTGCTGACCTCTTCTTCCTGGTTATCTTCCTTTGGGATTTTCTTTGTCACTATACTTCGCAACAGGACTTCATTTGTTTCCTGTTGTTCCTGTTGTGCCTTTTTCAGTTTCTCATTGTCTGCTTTGAAAAGTTGCAGCTCGACAATGTGATTTCTCATATTTTCTAGAACTTTGGTAGGTGAAATTCTATCACTATTCTGCCTCTGATCTTCAGAAGGCCTTTGTTCAAGATTCTCCTCGAGTCTAATTTCTGCTTCATCCTGGGCTGCCATGATTACAATAGAATATAATATTCTCTGTTTGTAATAGTAGTTGTTTTGTTAGTTTTACATAAACAGGAAATATATGCTAAGTAAATATTTTGGCCCTACTCAAGGTCCAAGTACTGTAACCTTTGCTCTGATACCATATTTAATGATCCCAAAATTACCAAATAAAAAAAAATTGTTAGGGACATCAATTCTCTTTCTTTACCAATAACCTATTCAAAAGTTGTATGAATAAGTTCTAAGTGCAGAAGATTATCTCTATTCAACTCTCCCTGGCTTATGTTTCCTACCTTGTTTATCTCCCTCGAGTTACTCATGTTACATAGCAGTCATAGCTATACCTAGGGATGGCCTTAACATTCCCATCCTTTCGAACTCCTTGATATTTCTGTCACCAGTGGGAAGTGTTAATCATTATTCCAAAGAAATCCTTACTTCTTGCAAAATACATTATAGTATTTACACACACACACACACACACACACACACACACACACACACACACACACACACATATATATATATACGTTTACATCTATCTATATATAAAATCCCCTATTTATTAACTCTCTTTAGATAGGTATTTACATATAATTAAATGTATCATGTTTGATATTATTAAGGATTTTCCTAAGTTATATTTCTAGGTAAGATTGTTTCAATGGGAAATCTCCAAAGTCTCAACCACTTAAGCGTTCTTGTATAGATAGGGTTAATGTAAACTAGGGAAATACATTATTTCATAAGAATTAAAGGTGTTCCATCAGGCATATAACTTTCACAACACCAGTCCCAGTCTTACTGTAGTTTCAACTTCAATATTTCAGTCTTAAGTTGGCCAAAGGAGCAAGATCGAACGAATTTAGTTCTTGGTCCATTTTGAAGTTAAAGGAGTTAGTCGCATTTCGGTTGAGTCATGGGTAACCTTTCCCTTCTACAACCAATGTGATGATAACCGACCCATTGTTACCCTCTAACTGAATGATTCTTAGCCTCAAAGGGCTCAATGTAAAACCTCGGCCCATCGCCCTCCTAGCATTAACTCGGCACGAGAAAACAGAAGGTGATTTTAAGGGTTTCACTGAACCTATGCACATTCATTTAATGGAGGTCTGTGCAGGGTCCTTATCAAGGTCTGTTGTCTAGCCTTTGTGTCTAGTGCATAGTCGGCCACCTCCTGAAAGTCATGTGGCATGATACGACTCCATTAACTGCCTTCTTACTTTGCTTCTGAAAGGGTGAAATTTTGGTTTTGATCCTCTTTTTGACTTTGTCATTCTATGTAGCCTCTCCACTTATGACTGTGGGGGGTCGGTCTGGTGTGTAAGCTTTTGAGAAGTCTCATTCTAGCGATAGTGAGAATGGTAACTGAATGCAAACTAGCTGACTTCCTCAAAATAGGTAAGAATACTTCCCTATTGTTTTTTCCAAATTCCTTTCTGAAGATTCTCTGTATGTCGCCTCCTCATTCCCAAGTTACAACGATCTAGCACCGGCATTGTAATAGGGTTAATGTGTATATATTGTTTCTCATAGGGTTATCGTTGTTCATCCCTTATCTTTATGCGTTGTGACTTGGTGTTGGGTCTTTGTCAGACTGCGCGGGAGTTCTAGTCTAGGAAGTCGGTTTAGTAAGGTAAAACCCATATTGTATATTGGATATTATACTTTGTTCGGGCGAAAGGAAAAATTCCCTTCGATATTATAAAGATTCTTTACCTCTGATGGGTGTGGTCATACTAGGTTTTACATGGGAGTGTACCATTTTGTAGGTCCTCCCAAACCATTGGTTGGCTTGATGACTATAGTTCTCTTTAAAGATTGTTGTAATTTCCATTCGGTATATTTGTGTCTTTATTCGTTGAAAAGCACTTCACAACATGTATTTACTTGAGTCTATAATATATTGGTGTAAGGTCTTTCACTCTATTGATATCGTTTATCTGTGAGTATGAAAAACCATTCGAAGCCTGACATTTGGCAAGAAAGTTAATTCCGTATTCAATGTTTTTGGTACTCTGACTTGAAACATGCCTTCAGCCTAGGCATGTCACACGAGCCCCTTTGCAGCTCTAATTTGCAAATGTTATGGTGTTTATTATTGTTTCTTGTCTATTTCCTGAGAGTTTCATTTTTATAAAAAGGTAGCCAATCTAATGATGGGACCCTGTTTTGCTGTGAAGGTACCCATCAGGTCGTTCAAGCTCACTCCTGCCCTATCGATGCATTGATTGGTCATGGTTATGACTAGGAGAATTCATGTGTCAATTCAAGATAAGTATTACTCTGCAAGTTGATACCTTCGGTATCTTATAAGATTTTACCCTTTAAAGTTTAAATATAGTTGGTTTGTATTGGATGCTAAGAAAAACATTGTGTCTTTCTTGCAAGCTTACAAGGTTGTTGCGATGGATCAAAACCATGCCTTGTACAATAAAGGTACTCGAGTTTCATTTTACCGCTCTTAAGCGAATGCCCTAGATTTCTAAGAAAATATACGATTTTGATCTATAATACAATCATCAAGGGCGAGGTTCATCAGGTTCCCAAAGATGGTCGATTCATTATTTTTGTAACTTAAGTTTAAAGGAAAGACATAGGGACTAAAACCCTATTGCTATGAAATATGATGATATGAGAAGGACTATACTGTTGCTCCATAAATTTTACAGTCGAGTTAGATGGAAATTCAAATAGTTCCTTATTTTCAGAATAATAGATCTATTTTATATATATATCTCTAGAATTAATAGCAACATGTATTTGTGAACAGTAATTCTATCTTGTACCCTTTCCAAGTTTACTTTGGATTCCTATGTTTATTCCTATAGCTCTTCCCTTTCGATTATTACTACAGTAAGTTTATGCATAACAAAATTGTATGGTTCCAGGGTGTATACTCTTCGCTTCCTTTAGTTTACTAGTGTATTGTTTTATTTCCAGAACTTCATTTGTGGTTGTCTAAACTATTCGTTTTCATTTTAGAACTTCGTCTTGTGACTATTTGAGCTATTTGTTTCATTTCAGAACTTAATTATGACTGTATGAACTAATTGTTTTCGTTTACATTAAAACAGTCTAGTTGACATAGCCGCCTTATTTCTACCTGTGTATTTGGTCTATGATAAAAAATGTATATATCATTCTAAATTCTCAAGTTTATTTTCCAAAATTTTCTTACTAAAGAGATACAAAAAAACTATAAGAATTATACTATATTTACTTCATTCCAACAACAAGAAATCAATAGGTTGATTCGTCCAGAATTAAAAGAATATGACTATATATATATATAGGTCTCAGTTTTACTTTTAAAATCTTCTTTAGCGTTTTCACATTCTAAAGTCTATTTACAAAGAAATGAATATTCAGATGTATATCTTCTTTAGCGTTTTCACAGTCTAAAGTCTATTTACAAAGAAATGAATATTCAGATGTATATGTATTACGTATTTGGTAGGGATTCTCATCACATGGTTGAAATAATATCCTTTTAACACATATGTATCCTCTAATATTTCCATAATTAAATTCCATACTCAACCAAGATACAAAGAATTGTTTTTCTCAACACCTACAATTAATATGTAAGGGTTTTCCCTACAGTTCATCCCATTTCAACAGACTTTAATAAGCAGAACAATTCACTTAGATTTAAATAGATGCATTCTATCAATCAATAATTCAATTAATATTTGACTAGAGAAGGAGTATATAGACATATCTAAACAATTTGTCGAACAACAAATGGAACAACCAAGTTCCTCCCAACCTTAGAAAAGGGAAGCCAATTCACTTGTCATGTTCACCCCCTAGCCTGACCATGAATCCATGAGCGTAAACTCAGAACTCCTCCTCCGCAATAGTCCTTCAGTTTCAGCAGTTTCTCCTTGCCTCACACTCATCAAGCAGTTTTCATTGAAAATGTGTTGAACCTGCACATAATAGATCTAGCTAGAAAATACTACACACATTTGCAGAGAGAAATTGAGAAAGAAGAAGCAAGATAGAAAGAATGGAAGAATTCTCATTAACCGTATTCCACACATAAAGAGTGAATACTTTACAATATATATATATATATATATATATATATATATATAGGATAAAGGAGTAACTAATGAGCCATAGTAGTGGTCTAGATTGATCGGGACACACACCAACAGTTACAAGAGTAAACTGCCACCTAGTCTAGTCTATCAGGCAGTTACGAGAGTGAACTGCCACCTAGCTGAGTTAACTAGTCAACTAGTCTTCAATTAATTGATTGAAAAAAGAGTAGTGAGTTGGTGATGATCCCAATGTTGCATGGTGACAAAACCAATGCAACATCTAAACTCGACTCAACTAGTCAAACTCAAGTGTCAACTGAAAGAGAATATTCTCTAGGTGGAATATTCTCCCCTAAAATATAGGAGACTGGATAATGACTAATTATGACTAATAAACAAGGAATAACCTTAGGAAAAATAAATCATAGGTGTGTGTGAAGTAACTCCAACACCCCCCCTGAACATCACTATGGTGAAAATAAATAATGGGTCCTGGCTATGAGGCCGTGTTAGGTACCCAAATACAAAAGATACACTGAACTAAATGAGAAAAGAGGGAAACCCTCATGGGAACAAAACCCACCCTAAAATTACAATGCATGAAATAAAAATATGATAAGGAACAAAAGGCAGTTGTTAAGCAACCATGTCCTTCACTCCAAGAAGACCTCGCAACTGTGCAAGTTTGTGCTCTTTGAAGATTTTGTTGAAGATGTAGATGTCTGCATGGATTTGATGAAGTATATGCATCATTGATATTTCCACACATATCCACTTTATCTTCTTGTAATGAAAAATATCCAAATAAATTTTGGATGAAATTTTGAAAACTGTGCGGCCATTTCCGAAAAAACGATGAAATTTTGTTGATTTTGAAATGATCATAACTTCACTTTACGAACTCTGTTTTGGACGATATGTTTTTTGAAATTGGATATTTTTCGGAGAGGAATTCGAATATCCAATTTGTTTATGCAAATAGTGCTCATAAAATATCAGAATGGCATCTGATGTGCGAGGCTCCCTTTTTGTCTCCTGAGATGCATGCATGGTGCATGCAAAAGTGTTTGCATGTGACTCCTGAGATGCATGCCATATATCCTCCACATGAATTTCAGAAAATAAATCTGAAATGGAGTAGACATCATCTTCAATGATTGGAATACTAATTTCTGTAGATACTTTTGTAGAAGACTCTTCATAATAAGAAACTTGATCTTTTGATGGCTTCTCTTCTAGCTCTATCTGTTCGACCTCTTGCATGAAATATTCACAATATTCTGTATTCCCAAATAGAACCTCCAATCTGGTCCATAATTCATTTGGAGTTAATGCTTGTGATTCTTTATATACTTGATGGAAAAGTTCAGGAGAAACATGCATGCCGATACTTCCTATGGCCATATCTTGTCTATTGAGAAAGTCATTTTTATCATCGATAGAATCAGGATCTACCTCCATTGCCATGTTTATTTGGTATAAGCCTCTACTTTTGAGAATAAGTAGAATCTTTGGCTTCGATTCTAAATAGTTATGAGGAGTGAGAAGTATTTCCAGTGAATAATCCATCTTTTGTTGTCTTCAATATTTTGTACCTGCAAAAAATGATTTGGTGTAGCTTTTTCTTAGCAGTTCGTCGTCTCTGATACCATGTAAATGTGTTTAACCTGCACAAAATATATCTATCTAGAAAATACTACACACATTTGCAGAGAGAAATTGAGAAAGAAGAAGCAAGATAGAAAGAATGGAAGAATTCTCATTAACCGTATTCCACACATAAAGAGTGAATAGTTTACAATATATATAGGATAAATGAGTAACTAATGATCCATAGTGGTGGTCTAGATTGATCTGGATACACACCACCAGTTACAAGAGTAAACTGCCACCTAGTCTAGTCTCTCAGGCAGTTATGGGAGTGAACTGCCACCTAGCTGAGTTAACTAGTCAACTAGTCTTCAGTTAACTGACTGAACAAAGAGTAGTGAGTTGGTGATGATCCCAATGTTGCATGGAGACAAAACCAATGCAACATCTAAAGTCAACTCAACTAGTCAAACTAAAGTGTCAACTGAAAGAGAATATTCTCCAGGTGGAATATTCTCCCCTAAAATATAGGAGACTGGATAATGACTAATAAACAAGGAATAACCTTAGGAAAAATAAATCCTAGGTGTGTGTGAAGTAACTCCAACATTCATAACAACAAGAGATAATTTATTTTCCCCAGCATACTAGGCAGTGTCCCACCTCCTCCCATATGCTATATATTCCAAAAGCATTTGTGCCTAGGTCTTTTCCCCTTTGGGAATTTTCGCATCTTTCCAAATCCCTGATTTTTAGGGGCTGCCAATGGCCAAATTCTTGATTTTCCACTTGTAACAATCATCCCTGAGGTAGTTCCAACATGTTCCCCACTCATGGAGTCACGGTCAACTAATTTTAACCTGGTTGTTCCATTTTTCCATCAATAATAAATATAAAATATTTTGTTTTATACAAGTGTCATAGTCAAATAGTTAGTTGGGTCAAATACGATCTCTTCCCAACAGTCATAATCATCAATTAAAATTAACTAAATTCAGAATTCAGAATTTTCATAAATGGAAACAATTTTCCAATTTCGAATTTACCAAAAACGAAAATACTTTCCTAATAAATTTCAGATTTAAAAATAATTTATTTTTGGGGATGTTACATCAAGTTCTAATAGAGGGGAGCATCGACCACCTCGACATCAAAAGAGACAGTTTTTCCTCCCAACTGAACGACTAAGGACTGTAAAAGTCCTTGAGGATGAAAACCTCACCCATCGAATGCGTGTAACATCGTAGGGGATTTGTTAAGTGTGGGTGATTTCAAGCCTTTCCAACAGGCTAAAGACATGAAACAAGTAGAGGCTCCCTCATCCAAGATCGTATGGTAAATTTGTTGATTGTGAACAACAACATCAATTTGAAAGGCAAGTTGGTGAGAGAGTCGAAACTTCAAATTGTTTAGGTTAAACGTGATATTATTGGACAACTCAGGATCAAAAGCACCAATCGCATCCAAGAGTGTTCTACGTTGACTTGGGAAGTGTTGTAGAACTTCCAACGTAGACATAACACACAGTTCTTGAGCCAAATCTTCAACAATGTTGTAGTTTTGGGATGAACGTGAACTAGGATTCAAAGTAGATTTGTGAATAGTGCATTTGGGAGGGCGTAATATAGAGTCGAACACAGGTTTCTCTATCTGAAGTGATCTAGACGGAGGACTAACAGATGGAGGGCTAACGAAGGATGGTGATGGACCCGGTAAAGTATTGTTCATGACCTTTTCTTTCTTAGGTTTAGCCAGCATGTCATATGTCATAGAGAGAGTGATTAAATAGATCCCATTGAACATATAGATATGGGTGTTTGTCAAGGCTTCATCATGAGGAGGGTAGTTAGAAATTCCCCCTCAAGAGGGGGTTTGAGAAACCATGGATTGTTGCTGAGGAAAAGGCTGTGTGAGCACGACAGTTTGGGAATTTCCCTTAAAAAAAAAATTCACTTCATCGTGATGTGGCCAGTCTCGAGTGTAGTGATTGTCACCACAAATATGACATGGGAATTTCAGTTTCCGATGTGGTTTCTTTTCGGTAGCAGGTGGTGGAGTTTGATTTTTGCGTTGTTCATTGTTATTATTCTTTTTGGGTTTATTTTTTTTCTTGTTCTTACCTCCGGATTGTTGTGAAGGGGCAGACTGAACTGCATTCACCTCAGAGATTTGAGTTTGAGGGGAGGTAGAGAAGAGTGAGGTCAAACTAGGAGTGGGTGACGAAGCAAATTGATTTGCAGTTCCAGTTGACTGGGAAACAGATTGGGTTTTGACGGAGCCGATAACTCCATCCGCATGTGACGTGGATGAAGATTTAGATGGATCGGTAGTGGCATGGGTAACATTTGGGATCAACTCATACAAAGTACCAGATTGTGAATAAACCAAATCTAAGTACTGAGCCTGAGCAATGGATTCTTCCTCTGTGACTACACCACCCATGGCGACATCATGACCAATCGGGGGTAAAAGTAATTTAGTAAACCATTCTGCCAATAGATGGCCAGGAATGATTGCTTTGATCAACCTTTGTTGTCATCTCCACTCATGAATATGATCAGAGATATGGACGGATTTAGTCTGACGAAGGGAGTTCAAGAGTTTGGTACCTGTCTTGTATCGAATGGGTAGTTGAAAGTGCATGAGAAAGGACATGACAATGGAGTTGAAGTCTTGGAAAGAATCACGTGGAAGTTCAATATACCACTTGGTTGCAAAGCCCGTGAGTGTTCGCTGGAAAAGACGCAAACGTATAGAATTTTCCATTAAGGAGTTTGATGAACACCATAAATGGAAGGTCATCACATGGTTATTCAGATATTCTCCAGGTTTATTGTCAAATTTTGGAATATCAGAATGCAATTTAGCAGGAATCAATGGCCAAAAGGGATAATGTATTATAGGATCATTGGTCAACTGAGACAAGTCTGGGAGATCTAGAGTAGCGAGAAACGATAGTTTTTGGTTAACCTGAGGGTGATACTGGTGTGGCATGGGGACACCAGTAGGGAAATAAACTGGGTTAGGTGGGTAATTGTATCTAGTAGGTCCTCCTGCATACTGTTGTTGCTGACCAAGATAAGAAGGATTCGATGATGGTTGAGAAACATGTGCAAATGGAGGATAACCAGATGGGTTCTGAGGATTATAAGTCAAATGATGTGTTTTCCCATAAGGGGGGTAAACATTTTTTCCATGAGGAGGGTAAGCATTCAATCCCTGAGGCAGATACACATTAGTCCCATGAGAAAGAGGAGGTTGTTGTTGTCCTTGAGGATGTTGTCCCCCCAAACATAGCAGATTTCCTAGGAAAGGAAAATGCCAAGGATTTTGTGTTGCATTATGTCCATACAATGGGTTATGGACACCAGTATGAGGCTACCCCCCAAGTTGAGTTTGTGTCCCAATTTGAGATTGACTCCCAAATTGAGGTTGCCCCCCAAGTTGAGGTTGAGTGCCTAGAAGGATCTGGAAACCAAAAGTGAATGAGTGATCATTGCCGCTTGTTAACGACAATTTTTGTCTTGGGCACAAGAGTACCTGGGTCTGCAGGTTGCACGAGGAGCACCCAATCATAGCATAGAAAAATCTCATTTTGGGCTACAAGTCAAGCGAGCAGGTCAAGTTTTGTTGTCGGTGGCCGAGATCCCTCTATAGAGAAGAATCGACGGTCATCGGGATTTCAGGGCTACCAAGTTGACCAAGATATAACACAAGAGATAGAAGCTATATTTCAAGACAAAGTATGGGTCGTTCGATCCAGTTGGGGTAGGTGGCAGCCAATCGACATTACGGGGATCAACATTTCGGGAGATAGGGGATATCCCCTCCACTGCAGCTTGTTGGGTATGTGGTATATTCTTTGCACGAGTAGTACTGTCCGAGTATCTGTGCCGAGAGGGAAGGAGGGTTAGAGGGGGGGCCGCTAGGCCCCCCCTCAGGGGGTGCAGGGGGGCAGAGCCCCACGCGCGGAGGTTCAGGGGCAGCACCCTCGATTTTTTTTTTTCCGGGACGACATATTTCCGGGATGACATATTACCGGGACGACATATTTCCGGGACGAAATATTTCCGAGACCACATGATATTTAGGTGGTTTTTTGGCACATGGTTTTTGTCGATGGTTTTCTATTTCCGGTTAAGGAATTAGGGTTTTGGACTAATCCAGGTCATTGGGTTAGGGTTTTGGATGTCGTTGGCTCCTATATGTATATTGTATTGTAAACAATGTAACACAATGTATGAATATAATATATGCTGGTTTTCCTGGTTTGGGTTTCCAGGTGAAAAATCTCTGTATCTTTTTTGTTCTTTTCTGAATATCAATTTGCAGTAGATATTGTACAAGGTTAGAATTTACACAGTTGAAATTGTAGAAATGTGAAATGCCAAAGGCACCTTTGAAGATGAGCCCACGGTCCTAGCACCAAGTCACGTCAAGCAAGCCTGGGAATGGAGGTAGCCCCCCTTTTAATGAAAAATACATCTCGACCATTCATCAAAAGGACACGCGTGGCACAAGATCTAGTCACGTCGGCATTTTGGTATTCGAGAGGTCAAAAGGTGAGGGGTTTTTCATCAATTCACATCTCGAAACCCTGAACCCCAAAATGCCGAAAGTGCCCAGAGGATAAGCATAGGGTCACAACCTATGGTCACTTGGGGAAATATAAAAATCTATACAAAGGGGGCCAAAGGTGTCGATTTGAGCTTCAAAAGGGGGGCACCATGTCCTCCAGGTGTCGGTTCAACTTGTTCTTGATCCTAATACCTACTTGGAATGAATGAAGAAGAGAAGGGGTGGTTGAAACCTCGCCTCACTCATTAATTGCAAGGTATGGAGGTCCCGACAGGAAGTCCATCGGCGGTAGTCCTCTGTATTGGTTTTTTCCACAGAAGCCATGCCAAGTCCTTGACTCACCAGGGAAGTATGCACATGCTAATTCAGCATTTAAGGGTTCAACTACACCTTAGCATGAGCCATGCAGAGTTAAGATGGCATATGATGGAGGAGTACAGGCCATATTTTATTGAAGAGATGCCCCATCTTGAAAATCTAAGACGCCTCTATTGGGAAAATGTTTTGGAGTATATGTACTTAGTTTTGATTTTTTTTCAAGTATCGATGGTTGAGCAAGGCTCTCGATTGTAAAATATTTAATGAAGCACTAGTTATTTTGGTTATGCATTGAATCTTGAGACTTCTTGCCTTATGAATGTCAGTTCCTTTCATGTCTTTGTTCATACTGTATTAGAACAACTCGAAATTGGAGGATATAGTCGAGTTGTAGTTGTTATAGGATGATGTAGGTTGGATCACTGTAACAGCTACATTGTATCTAATCGGTCTTGTGATTTTCTCAATGCTAAATGACTTGGAATTAGAGGATCCAGTCAAGTCACCCCTTCATTTACCTGAAACTCTCAACCAAGAGGATCTTGCATTTAGAGTTTTTCTTCTGCTCCTCTCGCAATCCAGGAGTGCCTTCTGACGCTAACACCACCAACTGGATTAGAGACACCAAGACCAGCTCCTCCAAATAAAGGTGTAGGTATAGAACTAGCAGTGGCATTATACCCAGGAGGAACGAAAAGTCCAGAAACTCCAGGTGTAACTGATCTGGATTATTTTCGGCATGAAATGAGAGCGGAGATAAAATAAATAAATGCACATAGATATCACGTATATCCAATAATATATCAGAAATGTATCATAAATGAAACCATAAACATATATATATAGTAATACACGATTTCTATTAATGAAAGAAATGTACAAAGACTACAAAAATACAGAGTGAAATACTCGCGAGAAGGGTGGTAGCTTATCTCTAAGAAGAGATGTGACGGTTATTCAAATTCACAAGAAGATGATTACAATGAGCATCCAAAGGCCTTTTTACAATAAAAAGGAATGAAAAAAACCTTAGACATCCAAAAACCTAACCCTAGGAGATGAAGCACCAAAAGTCATGTGGGCCTTGTTTGGGTAAGTTAGTACATCAACTTCCCGGGGTCGTAACTTTTGCATACAATCTTCGTTTTAGGCGTATAATAGCTCAATGGAAAGGTATTGTTGAGGAGATTAATTTTTGGGGCTAAATCATGCCTTAAAATAACATTGAAAACCTTGATATCAAAAAACCTTCATTTGGGCCCTCAAAATGGCCCCGGAAGTTAAAACCTGCTAAAAATAGTAAATTGCCAAAATTGCTAGAAAATTGTTTTGAGCCAGTTGGAAAAGGTGGGTGGCCACTGATATCCACCTGATTCAATCCTCCCTCCTTAGGAAGCAATGGTCTCCATTGCGTTGAGTTCCCAGGGGAGAGGGAAAAGAATTTTCCGACTCTGCATCTTGGTGAGCTGCTTGCCTTGCTGGAGACATCGCGCTGCTCAGTTTGTGGAAGTCTGTCATGAACATGTTGAGGTTGAGGCTATTCAACAAGTAGAGCTACATGAGAGGACAGTGTGCAGAAGGAATCTTTGCACTTTTCTACAACCTTGTCGGCCTGCTTCTATTGGATAGAAGGTGCTTGGGGCGAGGTTGTAGTGGTTGCAGTGTCCTTTTGTTCCCCTTTTGAACAGACTGTGAAGAAGATGAATTTTGCAGTATGAGATACTACCTTGTGACACTTTTTAGGTGGAACAGTAGTTGGAACTACCTCTGGTATTCTGTAGAGATGACCCCCCAAAGTAACAATGACACTTAGGGGTCGAGACTCATAAACAACATGGCGTCTCCACATATATGGTTGGCCCAAGAGGACATCACAGACATCCAATGGGGAAACATCACATAATACCTCATCCTTGAAGGGTTGGATGTCGTATGATAATCGACACTGTTGGCTGACACAGAGATCTTGTCCTTGGCGAAGCCATCCGATGTTGTATGGTTGCGGGTGTGGTGTTGTTGACAATCCCAATTGTTTGATGACCTCTGCTGAGATGAGGTTCTTCTGGCTTCCACTATAAACAATAAAATGTAGCGGGGTCCCCTTCACCCACATCTATGAATGAAAAAGGCACCTCCCCTCTTTCGGATCTGTTGGTTCTTCTGGTTAAATTGTTGCGGTCACAACAATAGCAGTGGGCTCTGCATCAATGATCTGTCCTTTACCATTATTTTTAGAATCAGATTATGAAACGGGATTCGGCTCCTTGTCTTTGATCTCGACCACCAATGACTGTTTTGAGAGATATTCATCGGTGTTGTGCCAGGGGCTTTTGTGGAAATCGCACCATTTTCGAGTGTCCTTCTTTGTCTTCCCATGACCCTTATTTTCCTATGTCTTGGAATGGTTTTCGAGATACTATTTGTTAGGGTCGTCTTTGCCATACTTTGGTTTTTTTGAATTTGTAGACCCGAACTCCCGTTTGTTCTAGTGCTTAAATTTCTGCTCAATTTTAACAACATATCAATAAGCAACACCGAGTGATGAGATGTCCAGAAAATCCATTTCAGTCTGGATGTATCTTTGTAGAGCCCCACGGTATTTCAGAACCAAATGTCCCTCAGAGTCTTTGATACACATCTTGGTGCGCAAGGTATGGAATTGCTTGGCCCCTCTCTTTCCGCAGTGTGGTCCATCTCATGTACTAGTCCTCATAGTTGCCAACAGGGTAATACTGTTCTTTTNCAGTAATTTTCCCACCAATGTTTGACATGAGGGAGATCTTTAAGGAGTGCGAAGGTGATATTTTCTTTGTTGGAAAAATTGTGAACAGAGAAATAACCTTCTAGCAGAGTTAACCATTTTTCTAGGGCTTATGCATCTATCTGTCCTTCAAATACAATAATATCAAAATTAACTTGTACCTTGAAAGGCGAGGTGCCTCCAAAGTGGTCGCTTGATGAAGATGTGCCTGATGCTATCAGCAGGCATTGAAGGATGTGAGAAAAATTCTCCATAATTTCATCCCTCTGTCATGTGAGAGCTTGTCCAAGAAATAGATTGATAGGATCGTATGCTCCATTGTTTTTCTTTTCTTCTGCCATTGAGGGTTTCTTGGGTGTGGGAAAAATTCTCCATCATTTCGTCCCTCTGTTGTCACCAATTTCTGTTATAGGAATATCCCCCTATGGATAGGTGAACTTCCTCTTGGATCTAGACCCCTATAACCAATATAGAAAGGTGATAATTTTGGACACTGACATTCCTTATAATGAAGCTAAACTAGTCAAGGAAGAAGAAGAAAGGAGTATAAATACCTTTAATGACATTTTTCCTTTCTCGATCCAGGCTGATCTTGATCTCCAAGCTCTTCATAAGGTCTTGCAATCCAATGAGCAGCAACGATGAAACATACTTCGTATTCTACAATGGTTAGCCTAAAAAATGGATCTATCAAAAGAAACAAGTTTATGAAACATACACAAACTTAAAGGAAACAAGCCAAGCACATATATATTAATGAAAACAAAGCAAGGTGTTTTCAACTATAGATGCAGATGCAACAGCTTCACCAAGCTCTCTTTGTCCAAACCCTTTTCTCAAATGATTTGCTCAAATGATCCACAAACAAAATGACTATGCTTCACTGATTATCTTTCTTATGAGATCATAAGTTTGATGCCTTTAGTGTCTCTCCTCTTTCACCATGAGGAGGCCTCCTTATATAGGCTTGGAGAGGCCCAACCACCTTAGAGATTCTTGGGATAGGTTGAGGATCTTTCTCCATTATTTGTGGATCCTCCCTAAGATCCGTCCTTGACCTCAGATTCGAATCCAAATAACTCTAGAGATGAGGGGGATTTATCCTTGATTTTCCTCAACAGTCCAAGATTCCCTCAAATAGGTCATCACTCCCAGAAAAGGGTACACAGAGTGTTGCAACGCTCCCCCAAAGGAGGTCAAGGAGCGCTAGTGCTCCCTGAAAGTGGGTAAGGGAGTGTTGCCCTTCAAAAATGACTTTTAAGTGGCATTTTTCATGAAAAATATTTGTACTCTTTGTCTAATGATCTCTCCTTCTTAAACCAGCCTCTGAGGGTGTCTTCAAGTGTTCTTTGTAGTGTCGTTCGATACACGACATAGGCAAGATGACAGTATGTTGTTTGCGACACTTGCAGCCAAAATGCAACACTTGCGACACTGGCAATGACGACAATAGGTAATCATTGGAGTGTGTAATTTTGATGTGTAACAGTTGTTTCAAAATGATCACCCCCAGTTGAAACCGCTCTCGGAGATTTCCACTGTCTAATCTAAGGGCATCCATGCCTCTGAAAATTTGGAGCAATCCATCTCTCCATACAATCAGCAGATGAGATCCATAAAGTAAATGTATGGCTCCCTTAAGTTGGTCATTTGGTACTAGCCAGTGCTCCAGTTGGTGTATTTCTTGTCTTCCCTCCACCATGAGGCCATAACGCGGTTGGTGTAATGGCGCTCGTAGAAATTCACAACAAAATTTTCATCCAGTTGCTCCTCTGGGTCTCAGAGTTTGTAGTATTTTTGTACCTCTATCGGCAGGAGCACCCTGACACACCCACCATTTTCATCATTGATTAAACACTTATGTGTGTATGTGTGGTCGATGAGCCACTTCAGGAGTTATATACAGGGAAACACAGGGGTTATTATTTCTACCATGTGCACGTATGACCACCGGATATTTGGAAACACCTCATCGTCGATATTTCTCACATCTGGGTCACTGTGTGGGATATATTCTAGGCATTCCTCCTCGGTGATATTTTTGAAGAGTTCTCCCCAATGTAGGAGTGTCGTCTTGGACCCTGTTCTTGCCTCTCTATCTCCAAAGGACAGAGGCTGGACGAAATATTTCTTTGTCAATTTTTTATGACAGGCTCCAGTCTTAGCACGAATTCCAATTGTTTTGTGACCCCTGGAGAGTAGCCTTCACCTAACTTTGGTTCTTTCAGCTTCGGCACCCTCGACGACGTCTAGTGGTTGGATTTCTTGGAGGCATTGTTCCTGTAATCGAAATAGCCTTTATAGACTGTGTAAAGAATAAAACAAGATAAAAAATATATGGAGTGTAAACATGTAAAATCCACATACTTGGATACATACTTGTAAGCTTGTTAGACTTGGTTATTTGATACTCACGGGATCTCTGCAACTCTCGAATTGTTGGTCTCGTTTCTCCAGATTCTCTGAATTTCTTTGCGTGCAGAATGAATTTATTTACAACGGTTCAAGAGAATTTAGACCAGAGAAGAACTTACCATGTCGCATCAGTCATTGAATTCGGGTGACGAGTGAAATTTAAACAAATATGTCGCCCAATTTCTGCAACCTAAATTCATCGTGGGTTGACGGTGGAGGTGTGGAGGGTGATCTGGTCTATCGAGGATTTTTAAACGACTATTTTGATTGGCGCACGAGGTAAAAACTAGTGCATTTTTTGGTATTAATTAACCCCTTAAATTCTCCAAATCTAATCGTATCTAACAATAAAACTTCCCATCATATCTCTTTCTTAGTGGGTGGATTGGGGATCGGGGATGCGCTACGAACTTTTTTGTCGATTTCCCTCGCAAAATCTTCGACGCCGATCAATCTCATCGTACAATGCTATCGTGGAAATGATGACTCGGAGGTATGATTTGGACCTAAAGAAACAAGAATGACATTAGGGTAAAACTAGACCGTACGGTTCTCCAATCTGGCAAAGACATGTGGTGTTGAGACAGGTGACCTAATCCATGTGTATTAATTGGAGCTAGGGCTTTCCTTAATTTATTCAGTTTAAAACATATCTTAACTTGTCGATGCCAAAAATTATCTTGGATCGGTGATCGACAATACCTATCACATGTTTTTCTACAGATTAGCTTCCTCGATAAATCCTCAATACCGAAATGCATTGGGGATTGGCGATTGGGAGAAATATTTAGCGTAGTCACAATGTTCGTCACAATCCTTTTAGGTCTTCCCCGATTCCGATAGGCACATCGGGTATCGACTATCTGCGATATCGTTTCTTTCTTCACTAACGTTTATTCCCTCATCTTTTACCGATGCTAATGAGAAATCGGCTATTGACAATATCCTTATGCAAAAATTTGATGCAAACAAAATTTTCTTTTTCCGATGCCGATGGAGATCGACACTCGGTGACTGATATTTCCCAAGTGGCTCTTTTCCTTCTTTGAATGCCTTCTAGTGTCGAATCTGAGTATATCAGGTGAAGTGTTTTGGATTTTGATACTTTATTCATGCGTTAAGGATTTTTTTAAGTCGTGGGGTTTCATAAGTTCAAAAATACCTGAAAAACTAATGAGAGTCATGATAATAAGCAAAGGCACAACATTTTCACAAAAAATTGAAGTCAAAACAAACAGCGCAAAGATCAATTAGTACCCAAAAAGAAAAAAAATGTTATAGACTTGTTAGGGTGTGTTGAGTGCTCAACAGAACTATCTTCTTGTATCTTTCACCTATTTCATAAGGTTGAGTACATAAGGTGAAAAACCTTCAAAGCCTTGAAAAATATTGTTGCATCGAGAATGGATCAATCTATCTAAGGTGAAATATCTTTAAGGAACTCTCCAATGATAATATTTTGGATTCGATCTTCTTTATTGTTGACTTCAAGGTGCATAGATCTTTGAATGCTTCAATATGTAAGTACACCATTGACTCTATTTATGTACAATGGGATATTGGTATGTTGATTCTTTTGCAATACAAATTCTATCATTTCAGTGTCAATATGGTACCCTCATAATAATATCCTTCTTAATCTTTAGTTTAATCTTGTGATGATTTACTTGTATCATCATGATGATATTTGATATTTTTGTATTTGCTGGTGTGACACCATCCTTCATTTGACATATGACTTCATTAGTGGTGATCAATGGTACGTCAACCATCACTAAATTTGTATATGTTGCCTTATCGTTGAATTTTTTCTTGAACTCAACTTTTGGAAGCTCTTCTACTGATAATACATCATTAATGACAACATTAGGTTTTTCCATGTTGATTGAGTCAATGTTAGTAAACTTATCCATGGTTTGAGTTTTAAGTTGTGTCTTCTTCTCATTCTTTGACTTCTTCATTTTTGCAAGTAGATTTTTATTATGATTTATCAAATGAGAAATTTCATATTCTTTGGAGGATAGCTTTTTACTAATATTTCTAGACTCTTTTTGTGAGCCTTTTTTATATTATTATTTTGTTGTTGTAGTTTTTTTTTATCTATTCTTGAAATTTATATACTTATATATATTGACACTTCAATTTCCTTTGGGTTTGCACAATTTCTTCATCTTTGTTGATAAGGATTTTGTTCAAATCTCTAATTTTTCCTGCCAAATCAACATAACTTTGTTGTGGTGACTCATTGAATAGGATAACAATGTCTTGACAAATTGGTGCTTAATCCTTCACTTTCAAGTCACAAATTTGTGTCATTGGTGATCAAAGTTGTGTTTTGAATTGATTTGTCTTGTTAACCTCCTCTTCTAATTTACATTACAGGGTATGTACCTCATTGGCAAGGGATTGGTTTTGTTCGCATAATTTATTTACTTTGAATTCATTGTTCTTCAAAGATTTTGATTGAACCAAACTAGCCGTTTCACTTCATTGGACAAACACACATCCTTATCCCCATTTTCTATACTAATAACATGGAGACCATAGGAATCTTGTTCAAATCCTGAAAATCTTAATTCACTCTTTATTAAAGATATACACCAACCAATAGCCTCAAGGTAACTTGAAGACCTTCTTCTAATTTATAAGCCCTCTTCAACTCCTTCAATTGCAATTTTTCCTTTTCAATTGATGTAATTAGTTCATCAATTTGGTTATGATGACCATGCACCCATGATTTAAAAGCTAAGTCCATTTTTTCTATAGAGCATTGGGCATCTTCGAATGTGAAGTCCATCTCCTCAATTTCTTTAACGCATTATGTATATTGAAGTGAACCAAGTGGTTCACTTCAATTTTGAATTTTAAATTTAACATGCCACACTTTATAATTCTTTATATATTATTTTTTACCAACATTTGACTTGGATTTAAAATAATTATTGAGCTTATCTTTCATCCTTCACACTAGGTTCTTTTTTCTCTTAGACTTTTCACGTTTCTCTTGATTGAAGATAAGGGATTAATTTTATAACCCTTTAATTCAAAATTGGAATATTTTCACCCTTTATTTACTTTAACACGAAATCTCTTATAAATTTTAATATTTCCACCTTTTATATTCTTTTAATACTCCTACATTTTACCAATATTTTCAAGTTATTCACTTTTTAATTACAAGTTTTCACATTATTCAAGTTACCAATATTTTATGGTTATTCACTTTTCTATGACTTCTTATAAAACTTATCCTACATGTAAAGATAAATTTATATTTCTTTTTTATTTTGTGCAAAAAT
>ML797480.1:356286-387356 GCA_009831015.1 Picea engelmannii
TGCACTTCAAAAAAGTATTAAGTCAAACAAAGGTTTCATAATTGGCATAACTAAAGTGAATCACCACGTACATGGTAAGAAAAGGTAATGAAAAAGGAAAGTTTCCAAGTACTTTAAAGTACACATGAGAAGTATAATTCAATAAAAATATCCCATACTTAAAGGAAGCCTATATCGAACTATCAAGATTGTGAAGAAAAATATTGAGTAGGATTCCTCACTCTTTTTTCACCAGGGAAAATAGGTGCGAGAAACTCACCAATACTTCCCCATGTTTGTGGATGGTAAGGGTGTTAAACTGAAACCCTACGGACACAAGGCTTGAACTTGTGACCTCCCCCTATAACGAAGGAGTGTGTGTGTATCTCACCAACTGTGTTATCCCATGGGGATTGTAAGAGTCCTCACTCTAGTTTACATAACAGGTATTGATATCATTACTAGAAAAAAATCAACATTTATGATATAGGCATTTATTTTTGCATGAAATAAAAAAGAAATATAAATCTATCTTTACATGTAGGATAATTTTTATAAGAAGTCACTTAAAACCAAATAACCTAAAAATATTGGTAACTTGAATAATATGAAAAGTTGTAATTGAAAAATGAATAACTTGAAAATATTGGTAAAAAGTAGGAGTATTAAAAGGATATAAAATGTGGAAATATTAAAATTTATAAGAGATTTAATGTTAAAGTAAATAAAGGGAAAAATTATTTACATTCTTAAAATATATTCTTAAGAAGGTCAAATATTATTATCAAACATATATTCCAAGTTTCAATTAAAGGGTTATAAAATTAATCCCTTAGTTTCAATCAATAGAAAAATGAAAAGTCTAAGAGAAAAAATAACCTAGTGTGAAAACTAAAAGATAAACTCAATCATTATTTTAAAACCAAGTCAAATATTGGTTAAAAATAATATATAAAGAATTATAAAGTGTGGGAAGTTATTCTACTGATAATACTTCATTAATGACAACATTATGTTTTTCCATATCGATTGAGTCAGTGTTAGTACACTTATCCATGGTTTGAGTTTTTGTTGTGTCTTCTTCTCATTCTTCGACTTCTTCATTCTTGCAAGTAGAGTTTTATTATGATTTCTCAAACGAGAAATTTCATATTCTTTGGATGATAGTTTTTTAGTAATATTTTCAGTCTCTCTTTTGTGAGAATTTTTAATATTGTTATTTTGTTGTTGTATTTGTTTTATCTATTCTTGAAATTGATTAACTTCTATATCTAATTGGCACTCCAATTTCCTTTGGGTTTGCACAATTTCTTCATCTTTGTGGATAAGGATTTTTTTTCAAATATCTAATTTTTTCTGCCAAATCAATTTAACTTTGTTGTTGTGACTGGTTGAATAGGATTATAATGTCCCAGCGAATCGATGTTTAATCCTTTACTTGTAAGTCACAAATTTTTTAATTGGTGCTCGAATTTGCATTTTGAATTTATTTGCCTTGTTAACCTCCTCTTCTTATTTACATTATAGGGTATGTACCTCATTGGGGAGGGATTGGTTTTGTTCACATGATTTATTTACTTTGAATTCATTATTCTTAGAATCTTCTAGATTGAAGCAAACTAGTTGTTTCACTTCAATGGACAAACGTCCCTATCCCCATCACCTATACTAATAACATGGAGACCATGGGAATATTGTTCAAATCCTAAAAATATTAATTCACACTCTATTAAATATATACAACAACCAATAGCCTCAAGGTAACCTGAAGACGTTCTTCTAATTTATAAGCCCTCTTCAACCCCTCCAATTGCCATTTTGTCTTTTCAATTGATGTAATTAGTTCCTCAATTTGGTTATGATTTCCATGCACCCAAGATTTATAAGCTAAGTCCATTTTCTCTATAGATCATTGGGCATCTTTGAATGTGAAGTCCATCTCCTCAATTTATTTAACCCCTTATGTATATTGAAATGAACCTATTGGTTCACTTCAATTTTGAAGTTTGAATTTTAAATTTAACTTTTCACAAGGTAAAATCATGAAGATGGGTGTCTATTTTGCTTGTTTTATGAGAAATAAAAACTATATTTTCACAAGTTCTTCAACTTCCGGTATAAAAAGTATTTTTTTTATTTAGAATTTCACTTTACAATAAAAACAAAACTTGTGAAGAATTTTTCTAGCCTTTTCTGTTGACTATTTTTCAAATTATTTTTATGGAGATTTGATATGTCAATTTTCCAATTGTTTCACAGTATGTTCCTTAAAAATTAAAGGAATGATAATGAGTTATTTTTTCCCCCAACCATGTATCTATTATTAAACTTTTGTTTTTGACAAACGAAATATACTGCAACAATCTACAAAGACTCTATTTTCTTATGACTATAGTTTTGAATCTAACAGATGAGTATTATAATTTCTAGAATTTTTGGAAGTTGACCAAGCTGAAAAAGTTGCAAATTTTAAACACATGTTTTCCCCCACCTTGTACTATCTTAATTTTTAATTAAAAGTAAAATCTAAAAATACCCTTTTGAAGCGAACAGTTTAAGGATTTTGAATATAAATGTCTCTAAATTTTCCACTGTGTATTTTTAGAGATTTGGATATTTCATTTCACTGAAACATAATGTCACCTGAAAATATTATGGAGTGATTTTTTTATAAAATTAAATAAAATTAGATAAAAACAATGAAAATGAAAGCAAATTACATCCATCGAAAGTAGATTCAATTTTAAAAATGTTGGTATCAACTCCGAAACTAAATTCTTGGAATTTGAATTCTTTGAAAATATCCCAAGGCCATAAATGAACCTAAAATCCAATATATATCGATAATCGATGGCATGCTACTCATAAAAGTAATCTATGAAGGTTAAGGTATTGTTTTTTTAATTTAGAAATGAAATTCATCGTGATCATTGGTGTCTTGATGTCTTGATCTACTAAGCTCATTGTACAATCCTCTAGACATGAGCTACTCAGTTGATCGTACAATCGTCTCATTCTCGCGAAATCAATAACCACTTAACAACAAAGTAGTGTGGATTTGAATCAAATCCATCTATCTATACATGAATTTATGCGATATTTAATTATGGATTTGAAAATTTTCAAATCCATCTATCTATACATGACTTTCTGCAATATTTAATACTTTATTGTAGGATGGTTTACTGTTCATTAAGGTGTCCTTTAAGGGCAGGTTCCTCTCCCGCCTTACATTGTCTCTCAAGGTAATATTAGAACCTACCACCTATCTATCATATTTGACAAATATTCTCCCTCCACACATTTTTTTTGTTGTCTCTTAAGGGCATATCAGAACGTGACACCTATCCGTCAGATTTGACAAATATTATCCCTCCACGCTTCTTCTTCCTCACCGAATCCAACCTGTTAGGGTTCAATATTTCTTCTAGATGATGTTAGATGCACATTCGCTTCTATAACATCTGCCTTCGAGTCACATAATCTAGCATCAATTAAATCTAGCTTCAAAACTCATCACCTTCTGTTGCATCACCTTCACTCCAGGAAAACCATGGAAGGCCTGAAGGGAGAATCTCCTCCACGTATACCTACAGTTGCGACTATTCACGGTGTACACAAACTGGATGACTACGATGATTCCCCAGGAGACATTGAGCACAAATGCCAAGTGAAAGAGTCCCATCCCCAACTTGTAAAAATCCACCCAACACAGCAACAGGTGGACAAATATGGTAAAGAATGCTTTATGTGCATCGGGTGCTACAATTCTCTAAGCTTGTAGGAATTTATGGATCACAAAATTGTTGGAGTAGTCATAGATCTGTGGGATGAGACCATAAACGAATGTATCTGCAGTCGATGTTATTCTCATAGAATCCCCCAAGAATATGAGTATGGACTTGAAGAAGGCATCAATAAGTGTGAGAGGTATGACCATTCCCATGAGGAGGATGGGCGATCACTCAAGATATATCCAAAACATCTTGTATTTATTCACTTCCTAAGCCTTTCTACATAGCATCTCCACGATGCTCCCCATACCCATCTGTTTCCAAAAGGAAAAATGCCATATTCAGATCTATGATTCGCAGGAGAAAATAAAGAAATAAAATGAACCAGAAGCTCCATTGCCATTCTCAGTAAACTAATCAAATTTTTATAAGGAGATTAGGGTGATTAGTATATATCGTGAGGCCATAGGAAAAGACTTGGATCCCAGTGTTTCCAAGAGACACAACAATGAGCTCCAGGTTTTCGATATGGCCAGAGAATATCTGGGTATCTATGCTCATCATGTAGTTCACCATGTACATCGTCATTGTTGGGAGGGCTAGGCAGCAAAGCTGCTTGGATTCCAAGAACACAACGTTTCTCATAATTGTTGTTCCAATCTTATCCACGCTCACACCACCATCATGCAACGATGAGGATTCCATTAATGATGATACCTTAGGTACATAATACATGTTAATTTCATGCTGATATTTTCCCACAAAATACTTGTTAAGTTAAGTTCTTTGATTAATTAGTATTTATCAGAACTTCGGTTTTCCCATCTCACATTCCAATGTTGTTTAATAATTGATAATTAACGAAATATTACCTTCAAAAAATACTAAGAAAATATTTGCAAAGTAATACCAAATATTTACACCCTTCTAATTCGAGGTGGATTAGGTTTGGATGTATGTTAGAATTTTATTAAATACTTCTCAACTAGAACTAATTCTATGTTAACCATATCTGCAAAGGTGTCTTACATTAAAAAAATTAATCTTGTTTAATCAAATAAAAGTTTATTGATCTTATATAAATTTAACAAATGCACTTTACATAGATTATAAATATATCAATGAGTATTGGAATTTGAATATAAAAATTTATGTAAATAAAAGTTTTAATTAGAATTGGAATTTTATTTTCAAAACCTTTGTAATTAAAATTTTTAATTAGTATTTGAATTTGATTATCAAATTCTATGTAATTAAAGTTTCAAAACATCGTTCCCACTTGGGGATCCAAAAAGGGATTTTTTCTCATCGTTCTAATAAAAGTAGTGGTGACCAATCATTGTAATATAGTAAGCTCATTTTTCCATTCAAATGTTTGAAACTGTAAGTGAGGAGTAAGAGCATACCACCACATTAATCAGAGGGGTTTTGTCTATCATCCATTTTCCCTCCATTGTCACTAAAATTTTAAATGGGATGTGCAAGTTTTCATTATTATCATTTTTCGTTCAACACCATTGACAATTTCAAGACTCTATATTACTTCTAGAAAATCAATCGATAATGCCTTATCAATGAATAATTAGTTGAATGGCTCCAGAGATATATCCCATTCTCAAAAAAATTGGCAAACGACTCTTTGAAATATGTGGATGGCCTTACCACATATGTCTTTGAAAGAAAATAGAAGTATGACTACAGGGACCTCATCCCCTTTTTCCCATCGAGTCTGACGTGCACATTGCTCAGGCAGCCTGTATCGATCTATTCCTTTGTGTATTACTATTGACTAATGCAGCTTGAACCCTTCACCTCTGAAGACTGATTGGTGTAGATTTTTTTGTTTTACCAATTGCAAGATCACTCGGGTGAAAATTTAGAAAGAAGGTGGTATCGTGATGGTTTTGAGGGCTCGGGATGACTACAATCAAGTTGATGATCGGCGATAGGGGTAAGAATCTTGCAGAGCCTACCCAATACTCTTAAATTCCCTGTAAAACCATTAAATTAAACTTAAAAAATAATTGTGAGGAAGAGGCGGCTAACAATTGGAGTCAATGGCAAGTTCCATAACCCAGAGAAAATGTATCAAACAGGTGGAAGTATTTAATTGGTTAAGGGTAGACGACGAAAATTCGAAAAATAATCTGCCCTTAAAACACCTTCAGTAATGCTTTATGTGGCGCATTTCTTTAAAAAAAATCAATTCGATTTGTGTATGTTATCATGATATTTTAAAGTGATGGTTACATTCTACGCTATAGTGTTCAGTCTTTTCTTTGTCGATATGCTATATAGGAATGTGAAGAGAAGAGAAAACAAAAGGCTCAAATATCATATGATAAAAGGAAACAATCAACAAAATTGAGATCAAAAGTAGTAGAGTTGGTTGAAAAGCATATTCCTCTAGAGATGCAATAAAATCCATCTTGGTCAATCACTGGACTCTTAATGAAGATTATGGCAGTAACTTACTGGTAGATTGTAGCTTTTGTGACTGCTAAGGTGGGTATAGCACATGCATAGGAAATAGAGTGATTTTCATGGTGGCAACTATTTTTTGAATGATTATTGGGTTGGAAATATTTAAAGAATGATTTAGATTTTCAAATATATTTTATGAAAAGATTTTAAAAACTTCTTTAGATTTATTCCTAAAAGTGATACTCTCATATTTTTTCCTCTGCAAGAGATGGCATGCACTATCATGTTGATTCCCTACAGATATGGGACACTTAAGGTGGTTCTCACACAGATCACTTTCTCGGACAAAGAATCTGGACGAAGCATCTTTTTTTTCCTATATATTTGGAAACTTTTATTACACTATTCACTTCTCTATATTATATTTGTTTCATTGTTGATTTTCTCACTAAATGTGATGATCATAAAACATATGTTACTTAGATTTTTTCGGCATTTTCTTTCCCCCACTTCAGGGGTATGCTAGTTATTTATTGTGTGTGTGTGTGAGTGAGAGAGAATGATGATTGAATAAAATGGACGTGTATAAATACATGAACGTTTTGATAAGTCATGTTGGTCATGTCCTTCAGAAAAAGGTATTACTATCATTAATTACAATATAATAAATGTAAAATACGTCCAAGTGTGTAACCTTGGGGCGGGCTTGTTATTTTCATAAGAAATAAGGATGGGTCATGGAGACTCTATATTGACTACCATCAATTTAACAAGGCAACGATTAAGAACTAGTATCCATTGCCAAGAATAGATGATTTTTTTGACCAAATGAAAGGCGCGGTTGTGTTTTCAAAGATTGAATTGAGATCAGGATATCACAAGTTACAGATCATTAAAGAGGAAGACATTCCTAAGATTGCATTCAAGACAAGGTTCATACATTATGAGTTTACTATTTTACCATTTGGACTGACAAACACCCTGGGGATATTCATGAGCTTGATGAATGGGGTGTTCCGTGAATACTTGGACAAGTTTGTTCAAGTATTCATTGATGAAATATTGATATATTCTTGAACAACATAAGAACATAATGAAAATTTTTTCTTGGTGATACAGTGTTTACGATAAAACAAATTATATGGGAAACTATCGAAATTTTCTTTTTATCAATCGAGGATTCATTAATTAGGGCATGTTATCTCTGGTGAAGGTATCGTTGTGGATCCAGTGAAGGTAAAGGATATTATGGAATGGAATGCGTCGATGAATGTATCAAAAGTAAATAGTTTTATGGGTTTAGCAAGATATTACCGACGGTTCATCGAAGGTTTTTCAAAGATAGCAAATCTAATCATGGAATTGCAAAAGAAAAACAAGAAGTTTGTATGGACGGAGAAGTGTGCGGAACCATTTCAAAGGCTCAAGGGGTTGTTGATGACAATGTCGATACTAAAATTCCCTGACATGGACCAGGAATTCTTGGTATGCATGGATGCATCCAAGGAAGGTTTAGGCATAGTATTGATGCAAGACGGTCGATTGATCACTTACATCTCAAGGAAATTAATAAAGCATGAGGAGAACTACGCGAGGCATGATTTGTAGTTATTGGCCATTGTGTATTGCCTAAGAGTGTGGAGACACTATCTAATTGGATGGAAGTTCAAACTAAAAACATATCACTATGGATTACATCACATATTTATGTAGAGTGAATTGAATGGGCGACAAAGGCGTTGGTCAGAATATCTTAGCGAATACGATTTTGAGATTACTTATATAAAAGAAATAATGAACATAGTGGTAGATGCGTTGAGTCGGAGACCATGCATATTTTCAGCGATACCTCTTCAAATGAATATTCGAGAAAAGATTCTAACTATATAGTTTGATGATGACTGGTATAAGGAAGTTAAGGAAAATATCGGACAAGACACCATGTTGGTACCAAAGTTTGAAGGATATACATTGAACAACTACGTATTGATGAGGTATAATAATCGGATTTACATACCACCTAAAGACAAATTGAGAAGTATCATATTAAGAAAATCTCATAGAGCAGTGTACATGGCTCATCCAGGAGTCACGAAGATGAGGGAAAACCTTAAGCCCATATTCTTCTAGAAAGGAATGAAGTCAGACATAGTTAGCTACATGGCAAAGTGTCTAGAATGTCAGCAAGTGAAGGATGAACACAGACATCTGGTAGGATTACTACAACCACACGTTATTCTGGAATCTAAATGGGAGATCATTTTGATGGAATTTATTGTTGGATTGTCGCTGACAGCAAGGAGGCACAACTCGATTTTCATGGTAGTTGACACTCTAACGAAGAGTGCACATTTTATTCCTCTGCGCATGACGTATCAGGTGCCAGACATAGCTATAGTTTTTATCAATAATATTGTGAGATTACATGGTGTGGCTAAAAGGATCATATTTGATAGAGGCTCATTGTTTACAAGACGTTTTTGGACCAATTTCCAACAAGCCTTTGGGACACAACTGAACTTTAGTACAAAATATCACCCTAAGAGAGACAGGAAAATTGAAAGAATGAACAAAATTTTGGAAGATGTGTGGCGTATGTACATGATGGACCAAAAAAATAATTGGGAAGAGTTCTTACCACTGGTAGAGTTTGCGTACAACGACATCTATCAAAGAACCATTAAAATGGCACCATTTGAGTTCCTTTATGAATGACCATGTTGGACGCCATTGAGTTGGGATCGACTTGAGGATAGGGTCCTGGTGGGGACAGAAGTGATCCAAGATATGGAAGAACAAATAAAAATGATAATAAAAAGGATTAAATAAGCACAAGATCGACAGAAGAGTTATGTCGATGCGCATCGTGTTGACTGTGATTATGAAATTGGTGACCGAGTTTTCTTGCAGGTGAAACCGCACAAGAGTTTGATCAATTTTGGAAAGGGTGTTAAACTCTCTTCTGGGTTTGTGGGAACTTTCGAAGTTTTGGAAAGGAAGGGACCTGTGGCCTATCGACTAGCCTTGCCTAACTCTTTGAGGCATATGCATTATGTTTTTCATGTATCTGTTTTGAGACATTATGTTAGTGATCCTACACATGTGAATGACATGAGTTCTTTGCAGGTGTCATACAAGGGTGCACTCATGGCGGAGCCAATCCGCATTATGGACCATCACATTCAACAACTACGATGTAGAACAATCGATCAGGTCAAGGTCCCTTGGGGAAATTATAGTCCACACTCGGCTACCTAGGAGGACGCATGTGATATGCACCAACAGTTTCCATATTTATTTGATAGTTAGACATATAGATCTCTTCATATGCTTTATTCACTTTATTTTATATACTATACAACTTCGGGACAAAGTTTAAAACAAGAGGGAGTGTATGTAACATCACGCTCTTGTAAGTGCATGTTATTGACTTATTCTTTGAGGACACTTGTGTGCAAGTGATTCAATTATAGTACGTAGTTATGGTTTCTCTTGTCTATATTTATGATGGTGTTGATGATTATGATCTGATGTTAATGATATATGCGTAATGACAGATGATATTGACGAGTTTTCCTGAGTGTGCAAGACACTTGATAAATTGGGATGTCGATGGCATCAATGGAACTCCTTGGACTCCGGATTAAGTCAGAGAGTGGATTTTTTCATTTAGTTTCTTTAGTTTAGTTTTTTTTAATTTCTTAGGACTTAGATCTTCCAACGGAGCTGCTAAACCCATCGGAGTGGATTAATCCAAACGGCTTGGGTTAAGTAGACAACCCCAGACCGGATTCACTCCTCTAGTTGACGAGCAGTCAATTTCGCCCGTCAAAAAATGGTGCTAGAAGGAGGGCCGACTGACAGGATGGCCTTGTAGGAACCTTTATTTTAAATGTATTCAATTCCCCCATGGCTCCCCAAATCACTGTGTTGGAACATGCTTTCAACTTCTCATTACCCGATGTTCCCGACGAGACAGTCTCTCGCTTGTCCAAACTCACCTTTGATGGTGGAGACAATACATCTGCTAAAGACTACCTTAACAAGTTTTGGTGCAAATGCATCAAACATGACATCTCAGATTTAAGAGTTTTATGCAGACTGTTCGCTTTTACTTTTAGAGGTCGGATTAAACATTGGTTTGAATCCTTTCCAACATGTCACATTTTTTATTGGTTTCAATTTGTAGATGAGATTCTAGATGCTTTTGAAATTTATGATTTCAATCAATTATGTGAAGAATTTCATACTTCGCTAATCAATGATGATTCATCTTCGGAAGACTTTTTGACGAGAGTCTATCATATCCTCTGTAAATTTAATCTCGATGACATGTCATTTGCATTAAATCTCTTCTATGATGCTTTTGTCCCTTCCATCCAGTCATATTCAATCACGAATGAAGAACCAATGGCAAATCCTATCACTCAACTGCCAGAACAATTTTCTTCGCAAGATGAGAAAAATCCTTCCGATAATGTTGAACAAGCTAGGGAGGTAGAATCTATTGACCAGGTTCTGATTGACAACCAAATTGGTTTTTCCTCTAAATCATTGTATTTTCAGTCTTTGACCAGTATGGAAGAAGATTTGTTTCTGGCTCAAGGTGAATATCCTCATTCTTGTAACTCATGCTCTAATAAATATTTAAAATCAGTCATTGAGGAACACTTAAGTGACGAAAATCATCTTGAACATTCTAATACTCCTATGAAACTGATTAGAGAAGAAGATATGCAACTAGAAGAAGAAACTTTAAACCTTTGTCCTCAAAATGTAATTTATCCACATGAAAGAATAGACGTTTGTCACATAAATTTTGAATTATCTATCACACAGAAGGCAAATCCAGATGATCATATTATGTTGAGGAATTCATCACCAAAACATAGTAAGAGTTTTAAATAAAGTGAAGAGAAATGTCTTGAGAATACCATTGTTAATTATCGTAGTTCAAGAGATTCTTTTCATGTGCTTATTTCTGATTCCTTTTATTTTTTATATCCTAATCTATTCCTAGACTCTGCTGGACTTCACATCTTACCTACAACATCCTACTCTTTTCCGCCACAATCATATCCTTTCAATATGCTAAATTTTGGTGAAATTAATTCCAAACCTAACATTGACAAAGTTGGATTTGACGCTTGTTCACTTTCATCACTCATATGGGAAAAGGACATGTTGCGAGATGATTTTACATAGTTTATTGTTTTAAAAGACAATGCAGTATATTTTATGGAGATCAAACATTCTACATTTCATATTCGTTCTTTGATTAGCTCGAATCTTAATGTTTATACTTCACATTTTGAAATGATAAATCTCATCAAAGGAAGCATTCAAACCAATGATCTGACTAACGTCACAAATCCTCTTATGATGATTTTCCCATCGATATATTTGTTTCATCAAAGTCGTAGTTTGCATCCTAATTTTTATGACAGGATCTTAGATTGGCTTGAATATTCATATATAAAAAAAAATCATAATAAAGATAAAGTTATGCTTGCTTTCTTTTTACCTAAGTATCTTGGAAGTAGGCGTGACATATTTCTTTTAGATCCTCCATGTGAATAAATTAATGAACACTTAGAGAATTGTCAGGAGGATGGGGCATTTCATCCTTGGCTGATGGTTATTTCATTTCCTCATAATGTTGACAATTTTTTTAAACTTGCTTGCACTTGCCCATGCCATTATGACCCTTATCACGACAAGATTGCACAATGGCTGGAGGATTCGTACAACAAGAATATTCAAGGAAATGGTAAGATCATGCTTACTTCATTTTTAGATGATTGTTATGAAGGTAAGTGTGATATATTTTTGTTACCATTCTTATTAGTAATTCTTGATCTTGTTTCCATTGCAGGATTGGAGTTACTCCGATGGCTACATTGGAAACATGACTTCACGTAGTATTATGATTTGTTTAATAGTTAGGGTAGGTTTAGGAATAGGTTTTCTTTCAGTTTTATTCCTCACTATTTCTCTTTGTAATAATTTAGTCATGAATGTAAGTGAGCACACCACGAGAACCATAATACGACTATTATCGGGGAAGTCCGCTTGATCTTTTTCTCTTTGCTTTTAGTTGAACATTTATTTTCAAAAAACCCAGTATCGTCATGAAAATCTTAAATGGAAAGTAAAGAGATAAATAAATCTGAATCAACCCTGACCCAAGGTACCACGAGTAGGACTGCTTTCCCATCAAACAAGATTTTTCTACTTTCTTTCAGTCTCCCAAGGGATTTTTTGCATGATGTTTTCATATGCACCTTTTGTACATATTTTTTTTGTTTGGATTTCTTTGATTTCCAATTTTTCTTCGTTGGTGTGTTTTATTTCCATTTATGCTTATCAGTTTTCTTTTTGAGATGCACATGCATGCACCATGAACTAGTTCAAACAAAGAGAACAAAAAAATTCCCCCTCTAAAAATGACTACTGAAGGTTGTTTAAGAATCAATTATGATATTTTTCTGAAGTTTGTAGCCATGTTAAAGAAAACTTGTTGTTTGAAAAAGCATTTCTTGATTTCAATCTATAACTGAAGCTATTCACGATCATCCATAAAAAATTCTTCTTACGTTGTCCCTGTTCCTTAATAGAACAACTCAGAGATGTCTCCCTTCCCTCGAAAGTCAGTTGTATTAACAAACTATCTCTAGATCTTAATGAAGGATAGCTAAAAAAAAGTTTCTTCAAGGTCTGTAATTTACTAAGATATGTCCAAAAACTAGGATTTTTAGCGTCACCCCGCTCTATTAAATATCTTTCAAACTAAATAAACCTTCAGAGAGATGTGGGAAGTGCTTGTAAACCCGCCGGGATAATGAACAGGTCTGCTGGCAGTGGGTAAATGCATGCATGACACCAAGATAACTTCACCAGGGCACTGAACAGGCCCGCTGGCAACGAAGCAATGTCAAGTATATGAAAATTCTCAGATATGGAATCTTTTGACCTTAAATGTCCTGTGTTCTGATCTGGAACTTCTTGGTAGGATACAGATATCAGAGAGGGTTAAATGACATCCCTGTTGAGGCTATGGACGCCTGCTGGCAGCAGCGGCTCTATCAACAGTATTGAATATTTTATCTTTAATATCGTGACTCTCTTTTGTTAAGATTGTTGTCAGTTTTCATCTCTTTAAAATAACAGTAATCTGAAAATGGAATGTTTTATAATTGATAAGGATGTTCAGACATCTTTCTAGTTGTTTTCGGTTTGAATTTTTTCTGATTATCCTAATCTGAACTCGTTCATTTGGTAGAGATAACTGCTTCTCCCAGTGTGTCACCATTGTTGGCAGCAATAATGTAATTTCTATTGTTTGTAAGCTGCCTACATAGAATCTCTAAATTTGCATTACTCGTCATGAGCAACGACACTTATCACTTCTCGCTTTTTACATACCTTCCTCTCCATTTTGTTTTCATGACTGTAAGCATGAAAACTCACAACTGGAATTCACACTTGATTTCGATTTTTGATCAAAGGAATAAATGTTCATATGGTCTATTGTCGAATTGTCATATTTCGCTATGAACTTGATGATTTTCCTAGTTTATAACTCTTTGCTCCTAGACTCTAGTCATTCCTTGGTTACATAAGTATAAAACCTCCACTCTTTTAGTGTTCGATTAATATCAATGGGGTTTTAATTCATCAATTGTTTTAATGGTTCAATGTCTATTTGATACATTAATCTTTGTGATCAAGTCGTGGATATGCATACTATTGTTTTCAACTTCTCTGATCCTTATGTGTCCTAATGTGCCAAGGTGTCATTTTAAGTACAACGCAATATTATTAATCTGCATGGCCTCGATCTACATGACCTCTTTCAACAACATGGTAATTAACACTCATGCCTACCATTTCGAGCTGTCTTTGCATTGCATTGAGGAAACTCAGGGCTATGGCTCTATGTTTTCTCTATCAAACCCTACCTCAGATTCCCTCGTTGATTACTTTCAGTTAGCCATGGCTCCTGTGGTGAGGATTGAGCCCAACGACATCCAAACCTTGTTATCATTTGACAATGCCAGAGATGACTTAGAAAGGAACGGTTGGCATGTGTTTCTTGAAATGTTTGAGGGTTTTAATTTAACATTTTCTCAAGAGTTCGTGTTGACATTCGACGGTTGCAGAGAAAAATTAGGTCTATGTAGTTGGAAGTAATTGAAGACTTCTTAAAGTTGACCTCGTAATTGCCTCCCAGAGACACGTTTTTACGTGAGCAATTCTAAGCAAACGGTTTTGAATTAGATCAAACCCTTGAAAACCCAGAACCAAGATGAGCCCTTTTACTTTCATTTTGGGCGGTTTCCCCAGAAATTGGATCATTGCAAAGATATAGCTTGTCCTTTAGAGGAAAAATCTCAGATTTTTTCTGTGGCTGAAGGGAGCGTTTTGGTCTGTTTGCAAGTGTTGAAACATATGTGACTTCTCCAGTCCTGTGCATTAGCATCTTGCAGCACCCCTCTCACCCGTCCAGCCATGTGTCTCAGTCTCCCACTGTGAACCCTTTATCAATCCGAAGGATATTCAACCAGTCTGCCAGCAAGTTATACATTTACAGGACATGTGTTATTTAAAAGAAAAAAACATATAAGCAACTACAACTATCATGATTCGATTTGATTTCATGATGTGAGGTATGATTTTGTTTAATTTTAGCACGATTTGGTCATTTTTAAGTTATGATATACGATTTGATTCATTAAACTATTTTTCTGATTAAGATTAGTTTGTTTTGATTGCATTGGCTATTACAACTAGCTACAGATTCTGTAGCTAGTTACTAGAATTCAAATTACTTGTTGTAATAACCGAAAATGAATCTGAAATCTTTTATTTTTATGTGTTTACATGAACCTACGATTTCTAAAGGAGATTTGAGCCACTGGTGGCATCTCTCAGCATGCTATTTTTTATGTTGTTTTAGAATAGGCTGTTAGTTTTGATATCAAGTAGAATCTGGGAGGTTGCATCCCCCACAATTTTTGGAACAAATTAGATGATATCCACAGGAAATGTTTTGATCATGTAATCTATATAAAAGTATTGTTTTGTAAACTAAAGACCATCGCTGCCTGGGAGCAAAAAACTATGGATTTATGATTGACAGACTTGAATGGAAATTTATATTTGCACATCTTTAGCTTCGATATATCGTATTTTTATTCAAGTTATGGTCATTTTGATTTGTAATTAAATTGTGACTACTTTAGATATCATGGTTTATTATAGATTGTTGTGATGAAATTTATATGATATCCATGTTTTATGTCCCTTATATTACATACAACAATTACTCTGTTCAAATTTGATGATTAGAAGATTTATCTTCTTTATTCAATGAGCATTTATATACAAATTTTCACAGTCGGATTTAACTCAATGTGATCATTTGTGAAATTATAAAATTGATGTCACTACTTCTCTTATATTTTTTTTTATTAGCATTCGATCATTACTGATTCGCGTTTACGAGAAGCATTTGGAAGATCTGTTGCGGTTTACCCCATCAAACAGTGAAATTGGATACTGTACACAGGACGAATAGGAGATGCGATTACAGGTCAGTTTGCTAGTTTTATTTTATTAGTTTAATTAATATAGAAAGTTCCTGTAATCTAAACACATTTTACTATCCATATCTATTTTCAATTAGACAGTTATCTATTTCGTTTCTTATTTATAAACGTCATAAAAAATAAAAAAAGATTGAATGATAGTTTTGCTGTCATAAATCAATCCATATTTGATTTTCGCAGGTTTAGGTCAAATTTTGCATTCCATAAATATTATACATATATTAGAGATATAATCATATGGATATATTGTACATATAATAAGTAGAACTACTATTTTATAAATATTAGTTAGTAAACTGTAAGTATATTTTAGATTTATATATAGTTTTTCAGCGAGCGTTTTTTTTCATTAAGTTAGTTTCTTTAGTTTTTTTTTTTTTTTACTTTCTTAGGACTTAGATCGGCCAACGGAGCTGATAAACCCGTCGGAGTGGATTAATCCAAACAGCTTGGGTTAAGTAGACAACCCCGGACCAGATTCACTCCTCCAATTGACGAGCGGTCAATTTCGCCCGTCAACAAAAACCTTGAGTGAATAATTAACCTTGTAAAATCTTGAGCACTGTCGGATCAATCGATTAATTAATAATTAATTAAGGATTGAATTTATTAATTATAATCCCTATAAGAGTCTAAGCCCTGCAAATAATATTTAATTAACCCGGAGTCTAAGTTACTAAGAAGGCTAAAAACTAAATTATAAATTAAATAATGAGGGGATGGAGTAAATCAATTTAAGAAATCAAGGAAAATAAAATAAACTTAAAGATTGATTTAATACTCACATGTGCAAGAAATTACCAAATTGGAATTTAAGGTAAGAATGGAATAAAGCTAAAAGAATGGGTACGCATAGAAAGGAATCTAGAGTCTAGTTAACACTAGTCTAACTAGGAGAAGATTCATATTTTAACTCAACTCATATTTATTAAGGCATCATTCATTAATTGGAAATAAGGGGAATAAAGAGACAACCATGAGTTATTTAAGGAGCACTTTTAAGAAGGGTGAGGGAAATTGAATTTTAATAAAATAAAATGTGGATTTAATTGTGCAAATTGGGGAAAGGGTGACAAGTGTAAGGGGGATATAATTCTAAATTATTTTAATTAAAAAGCAAATTAATTGTGCAAGTGGGGATGAGTTATGGGAAAATTCCTCAAAACAAATATAACATAATTTTGCCAATAATTCAAATATACAACACGATAGCTACCAGTGGATTAGACCTCGTGGATTTATCAAAGTTTAAAAACACTGCCTTTAGAGCGTCGCTAATATTTTAAAGCCGGTACTCTGGTTACAGTATTTTACATTGTTTAGTTATGATATAGAATATGAATGAGGATGTATTATAATGACCTTCCTTGTATATGTAAAATTGTGCTATATTTCTTATGACAACATTTAGGAATTTCCAATCCCGTTGAATTTTCACTTAGATGAATTATTGAATATTCATACCAAGTGAACGATGGCGATAATCTCCAAGACATAATTTATGCATTACCTTCCTTAAGTCCTGTGTAGATTATTGATTAAATCTGTGATTGGGAAAGGTAATTATATGGTTGATAGTAAGCATTTTTTTAAATCTAAACCTCAAGATCCAAGGCGATATGTCAGGTAGTTTCCATATACTTGAAAAATATCGCTTTCATGGTTGCTTGTATGTGAAGAGACCGATCAAGATATAAATCATATACTATGCATTGAAGAGGAAACTCAAGATTGTTTTCAAATATTGTTGCGTTGATATAGGTTAATCTATTGAAAAATTTCAAGGAACAATTCATTACTTGAGGCAATTCGCCTTATTTTTTAGGAACCTTGCTACAGTCTGGATCTATGTTTCCCTTGCCTGGGTTATGCCAGGCAAACCTCATAACCTTATCGGCGTTTTTTCCTCCAAAGTTTCCAAAATCCGCCCTTCGATTCTTGCTAGGATTTGCATAATAGATTTTCTTAGTATACTATGTGTTTTTCCTTAACTCACTCAACAATTTTTTCCTAGATCCCATCTACGTTTTTTCAAAGACTTCCACTCAACGTATCTCTGGCTCATTTTCCTTCCGTGCTTGAGGGCACTCTTTTTATTATAATTACAGCATGTGCATACCCATAATATGTGCCTTTAATTATTGTCTCTAACAATTATATATAATTTCTTATGTGAATGTTATTTCATTCATTTATGGGTAACAATTCTTATACAATAATTATAATATGTTTATCATAATCGCCTTCACTATATCATGTTTAGGTAATAATTTCTACGCCTTAAGGAATCCACTTGATAAATTTGAACTATTTTCATGTATAGATGGGCAAGGTGTACTGGCATTAGATCACCAAAATGTTAAGTGAATTTATGATGGCAGAGCACCTTATGGGTTTCATCTTAATGATTAATGCACCTAGAGATTGAGCGTTGTTTGTATTACTAAAGTTGAATTATTTTTGGATTGATCATAGGCGCTAATTGCATCAATCATTGATAAATGTTAGTTATACTAGAACCATCGTTGGAAGGTTCCATATATGGTGATTGTGTCTATGATATTGATATATGTAATGGAAATTGGACTATAGTTAGAGTGTTTCCTAGGTGATAGTTGTGTCAACTACTTGATGTATGTTTTGTTGTAGAATATTCCATTGCACCATTAACATTGTCGATGTATGTTGATTTAATAACTATTACTATTGCGCCATTAAATTTTTTGATGGATGATGGATGATGGATTAAATAACTAGATTACTATTGTGCCATTAGATATTGATGATGCATGATTGATTAGAACTAGTTTACTATTGCGTTATTAATTATTGTTGATATATGTTGATTTAATAACTATTACTATTGCGTCATTAAATTGTTTGACGTATGATGGATTAAATAATTAGATCCTCTTGCACCATTAAAACAATAATGATGTTGATTGATTTCGTAATTGTATTATTCTTACACCATGATTACTTGATAAGTGAGATTGATAGTTGATCTAATTGGATTTTGTCTTGATTGTATTAGTGGGATTTAGATACCTCCTTGTTCCTCAAAACAATCTCCATCCCTGAGACCTTAAGTGGTTAAAATCAATCGAATGAATCCTAGGCTTGAGCGTTGCTTATGTGTCCTCAAGGTCCTAACCATGCAAGGTAGGTTGGGCGGGTAGTTATTTTAATGCTCAATGACATGGTTGATCATTCAATTGTATATTGCCTCATTCAATCTTGATTTGTTGATTGTGTCGTTATTTATTATGATGATGTGTTGATTAAGTGCGGTTATTAGTTATGATGATGTGTTGATTGAGTCGTTGTTTAGGTGTTGAATGTGCCACTTTTAGTTATGTTGATTCAATTCTTATGTGTCATTTTAGTTACGGTGATGTATCATTTGCAATGTTGTTTATTATGTTGTAACGAGTTTCATATCCTAATGAAAAATAAAATAAAATAAAAATATTTACTTGTTGTAAATCGCTATTTGTTGTCATAATGGAGAGGTCATTACATATAGTATAAGAGTGGGTTTAAACCTGCGACTTGGGATCATTATGCCTTCCATTATATTAATCACTTGATTAGTAAATTATCGCTAACTAAACTTGAAGTTTTCCATGAAGGTAATTATGGTTAGAGGACGACATGGTGCTAGGGGCAGAGGCGCGATGCCTCTAGTAGCATCAACACGAGAGGGGTCTAACCCCAAAGGAGAAGAACAAGTCATTAGACAGCAGAAGATTGTTGTGGGGGATGTGGTTGGGTTGATGAGGTCCTTGCAGAGGATGTCATAAGCCTTGATTAACCGACTAGATAGATGTAATATCCCTAGGTCGAGCCCCAGTTGTATTATGAATTGTAAACATGTTTTGTAGGTTGGTGAGATGAGCAATTATAAGATGGTAGGCTTATGTGTTAGTAGACCGGAGATACTAGGTGTTAAATCCTAGGATCCTATTTTTTGCATGAAAATATTCATATTATTAATATAAAAACATTGTTGCATGTAGACCGACCACGATAAAATAGAATGGGGGAATATACTCCACTAGGCAGGGTAAGGAAGAGGGGGATGAGAGTTTGGAAAGAGGGGATAAGCCTAAGGGATTAAGCCTAAGAGAATAATAATTTATTATTATTCCAAAATTTGTTTAAAAGGATATGTTTTTATCCTAATTTCCTTGGGGGAAGATGGGTAACTTCCAAAGGGAAAGGAATGTGCTTCATGAGCGATAGGTGTCAGCTCAGGCACATACAGACTTAAGGAGGAAATTATTGTTGTCGGGGGACACTCACGAAATCATAGAGGTATTATGTTCATGCATAGATAAGTTTTTGGCTCTCACGCTCTCATCATCTTCACTATGCTAGACCAGTCTGCCCCGATTCTCCTCACGAGTTCAATCACGCACTGAGAAAGCACACAACCAACCATTTATGCCATTGCTGAACCCGTGGCCATTATGCACCTCTATAATTACTGAGACATCCTTTTCCTTACCCGACTTAGCTATTGTGGTTTGTAGAGGCAGGTTGTTAAGCCCGTGGTTGAAGAAACAGGTAGTCATGCCTATGAGAAACTCTCTCCAGGTGAGAGAGTGTGCTGAGGGAGTGAGTTCTCCTGGAGGAAGTCCTGTAGATGCTATAGATCTCTGAGAATTCTGGTTCAACTTGTTTTTGAAGCCCTGGAAGGGAGGTGGAGCAGTCGATGGACTGTGTGAAAGTGAAGGTGTATACTCCTGGGGTGGGACGGACATGTGGGGAATGAGAGTCTATGAGAAGTGGGCGTAAGTGGCTCCTGGGAGAGAATACCTCCTCTTAAACTGTGTGACTTTCCTGTTGACCTTACCTAGCCTAGGAATCCCTTTCCCGGTGGAGTTTAGTCCTAGATCAGGGGTGACCCACTGATGAGAGTGATGAGAAGTGTGGTCTAAGGCTGAGAGGTTCGTGGAAGGTCTGCACGCAGTTGGCGATTTTTCTCCAGTTAAAAGATAAGTATCATTTCCGTGCTTAATTATGTATGTTATGCATGTCTGTGATTCTTGAAACGTTATTATGTGTTCCATTGCATGTAGGACTTATTGTCAATTCCATTTGAGTATGTATGGTAGCATTAATTTTGTGTTATTTATTTTAAATTCATTAGAAATGAATGTTATATATATGTGTATGTTCCTCTGTGACATTTCTCGGCCTGTGTATGGTTGGGGACGTTACAAATTGGTATCACAACTAAGTGAAGTGTCCAAGTAGTGGTGTTTCCCAACCTGTGTATGGCTGGGGATGTTACAAATTGGTATCAGAGCCATGGTTTCGACACTGAGCTTGGATGGGCCATGTTAGTGGTTAACGAGACAAAGATTTTAGAGTGAATTATTGTCGAAAGGGACAAAATTCGAGGTTCAGAGCATCCCTGGGTGCAAGGAGTGTGTCGACAGAGTCTTTGACTCAAAAAACTATTGAGAGAAATATCTTGAGTTTTCTCATGAAGGGATGCGAAGATCTTTTGCAAGAAGTGCACAGATACGAAAGTCGACTAAGTGTCGAAGCAACCCTCTAAGGATAAAGGGGTTCGAGAAATGAAGCTCGGGAGGTGTAGAAGTATTATATAAAACCACGAAAGATGTGGTATTGGGTCGCAGAGTAAAGGGGCCACTGGAATCTGTTCAGGAGAACAAGGACAATTCCCGATCGTCAAATCTGGAAAAGTTGTGAGGCGGTTAGCCATGAGTTCCTTTGGAAATTCGTAGAGTAACAAAGTTCGCCTGTGCCATCAATCTGAGAGAGAGAATACGTGGAAGAAATATGTGGACTTAGGGTAAAATCACTTCAGGAGAATACGAGTGTGGAGAGGTTGAAACTCTCGAATCTCGAAGTCCCCAAAGTAGATCTACACCATAGATCTAAGGAGAAGAGCTCGACTGTTGGATTGGGATAAAGTTGGACCATAATCGTTGGATCAAGACAAGGGTGGAATTTATGGTGCGGTATGAAGGATAGATAACTCTTGAAGCTCTGAAGTCTAGAATAATCTGGATCGTCCATCAAAAGGGACCTGTGTTAGAAAATTGGCTTGTTCAGGATTTCGACATTCGGGAGAATTAGTGTGTGCTGAGGGAAGAACTCCCGAAGTCTGAAGCTTTGAATCCCGAAGAGCCGAAGTGGTGACTCATGATGAAATCACTTGGAGGTGACGTAGACCTCTTCTATACCTGCCACGTGCCCCAACACAGAATGTTGATAGCTGTATTATGTGGGCCCTGAGGTTGAATAACATAGTTAAAGGTCTGCGGGCCCACATTAGCGTTGATCATGATACATCTAGATCGAAGGCCAGGAGGAATTGCAAGGACCCAAATTGCACGGGAATAATTTCTCAGAGTGGTCCCGTAATCCAAACCACGGTTTTACCAAGGGGGTTATGTGTCAGCGTCAGAGGAATTGCGAGATGAAAGGTGGGTTACTTCAAACCACGGATGCATGCCGCCACAATTTGAAAGGAGTTAAGTGATGTGACTATTTGGTATCTTAGTTCAAATATGGAAACCATGGGTCCAATAGATGTGTGGCGCCAGTTGTGAAGTCTGGAGACTCAACACTTCAGAATAATATTTCATAAGGGAACGAAAGGAAGAACTTTCAAAATTTTCGTAATGCCGAGGTGACGAGACGTAATGATGTCACCAAAGGTAACATGGAAGTGTTTAGAGACTAACGGTTTGGGGTGTTGGGGCTGTGCAGATGTGAAATCCTCTAAAGTCCCGAAGCTCCAAAGTCTCGGAGCTCAGATGCCTGAAGTTCCACAGTGGGTGTCAGTCATTGGATGTTGGGTAGTCGTGGATTGTTGATCCACCCTACTTCATGAGTTCGATAATCCAGAACTCTGAGAGATTTGTTATGGTGTTCTTTGAAAACTGTAGAATCCAGAGGCCCGAAGTCCTGAATAAGTGCCTATCGATCTAGCACTTGGCCACAACCTATGGTCACATGGGTTGGGGGCTAAGAGAAAGGGGCTAGTACCAAAAAAAAAAAATTATTGAAGAATAGAGAAGAGTTCAGAAAGAAAAGATCTGTGGGGATTCTTGATTGCTCGAGAATTTTAGAATGAAATGTTAAAGTTTTCTTCAATCGGATTGGTTTATAAATACTATGGAATTTGTTAAGGACTGATGGCCTAACAAATTTCAGTTGATTTCACATTGTGTTTGTAGAGTTAACGATTGTCAGAACCGAACCAAATTGTTGCTTAGTGCAGAGAAATGGAGGAGGCACATAATGGTTCCAGTTCAGAGAATGAATCTAGAGGAATGTATGTCCATTTGGGAGTTGAAGGATCAAACTCCAATGGGCATGGAGAAGATATAGATAAGGAAGGAGACTTGATGAAAATCATTTAAATATTGCAGAAAGATGTCCAGACTCACCGAGCATATAATAGAAAGCTCATGAAAGCCAGGGAACAACAGGGAGAATTCAACATAAAGTTGATACAGAGTTTGGAAAGGATAGAAAAGAAATTGGATAAGGAGAGTGACTCCAATAAATCAGGAAGTCATGGGTCTCCTGATGGAAAAAGGAAATCAAGGAGTGTTGGCAGATACCATCATCGCTCCCAAGGGCACTCCAAGAGGAGGGCACATGGTAGTTCAAGCCCATCTCCTACCAGAAATCATAGGAGATCTGGAGTGGATGAAATGAAGGGTGAAATGAAAAAGATTAAACCATCTACATTTGATGGAAAGAACAAGAAGGAGGAAGATGCCAAGACATGGTTGCTTGGCATGAGGAAATATTTCCAACTGCAGAATTATTCCTCTCATGCAGAAGGAAGAATTGCAATGTATCAACTGAAAGGAAATACATCCATGTGGTGGGATCAACTTGTGCAGGTGCAGCACATTAAAGAGAAAAATATTACTTGGAACGAATAGAAGTAAATCTATTGGTTTTGGCAATCTATGTTGTGTACACCCATAATACATATTGGGACATAACCACTACACGATAGCTACCGGTTGATCATACCTTCTGGATTTATCAAATTTTAAAAATGCTACCTTTATAGAACCGCTAATATTTTAAAACTGGTACTCCGGTTACGGTATTTTACATCGTTTAGTTATTATATAGACTATGAATGAGGATGTATTATAATGACCTTGTATATACAAAATTGTGCTATATTTATTTTGACAACATTTAGGAATTTCCAATCACGTTGAATTTGCACTTAGATGAATTATTGAATATTCAGACCAAGTGAACGATGGTGATAATCTCCAAGACATAATTTATGTATTACCTTCCTTAAGGCCTGCACGGATTATTGATTGAATTTGTGATTGGGAAAGGTATTGATATGGTTGACAGTAAGAATGTTTTTAAATCTAAACCTCAAGCTCCAAGGCGATATGTCAGGCAACTTCCATACACTTGAAAAATATCTCTTTCACGGTTGCTTATATGTGAAGAGACCGATCAAGATATAAACCTTATACTGTGCATTGAAGAGGAACCTCGAGATTGTTTTCAAATGTTTTTGTGTTGAGATAGGTTAATCTATTGAAAAATTTCAAGGAACAATTCATTACTTGAGGAAATTCGCCTTGTTTTTTAGGAACCTTGCTTCCGTGCTTGAGGGCACTCTTTTTATTATAATTATAGCATGCACATACTGGAGAATAACTACTAGTCCCGAAAATAAAACTCACTCTCAATCTGAGTGGAGTCAAGGCTATTTCTTCTTCCCTTGGAGTGCTTTAGGTACCTTAAGTGTGAAAAGTAATAAGGTTATTGGCTTGCTATCTTAAATCTAAAAATGGACGATAAGGTATGAGTTTCTTATATAGGTCATGGAAGGTAGTTATCAAGTTAATCTAGTAGTGGGATAAGCTTTTAAATTTATTATTGGGCTTGTTGTTTATTTAAAATCTCCCCTCATATAAGGGATGTGCATTTGTATAAGGCTTAATAGCTATTAAAGGACTCATGCAGTTCTTCTTAATGTAAATTATAATTTAATATATTAGTAAGGAATGGAAAATAAAAAGATGTGCCTTTAATTATTGTCTCTAACAATTATATATAATTTCTTATGTGAATGCTATTTCATTCATTTATGGGTAACAATTATTATAGAATAATTATAATATGTTTATCATAATCTCCTTCACTATATCATGTTTAGGCAATAATTTCTACGCCTTAAGGAATCCACTTGATAAATTTGAATTGTTTTCATATATAGATGGGAAAGGTGTATTGGCATTACATCACCAAAATGTTAAGTGAATTTATGATGGTAGAGAACCTTATGGGTTTCATATTAATGATTAATGCACCTAGAGATTGAGTGTTATTTGTATTACTAAAGTTGAATTATTTTTGGATTGATCATAGGCGCTAATTGCATCAATCATTGATAAATGTTAGTTATAGTACAACCATCGTTGGAAGGTTCCATAGATGGTGATTGTGTCTATTATATTGATATATGTAATTGCAGTTGGACTATAGTTAGAATGCCTCCTAGGCGATAGTTGTGTCAACTACTTGATGTATGTTTTGTTGTAAAATCTCCCATTGTGCCATTAACATTGTTGATGTATGTAGATTTAATAAATATTACTATTGTGCCAGTAAATTTGTTGATGGATGATGGATTAAATAACTAGATTACTATTGCGTCATTAGATATTGATGATGCATGGTTGATTAGAACTAGATTACTATTACGTCATTAATTATTGTTGATATATGTTGATTTAATAACTATTAATATTGCACCATTAAATTTTTTGATGTATGATGGATTAAATAATTACATTCTCTTGCTCCATTAAAATAATAATGATGTTGATTGATTTAGTAATTATATTACTCTTGCTCCATGATTACTGGATAAGTGATATTGATAGTTGATCTAATTGGATTTCGTCTTGATTGTATTAGTGGTATTTAGATCCCTGTTTGTTCCTCAGAACAGTTTCCAGCCCTGAGACCTTAAGTGGTCAAAATCAATCGAATGAATCTTGGGCTTGAGTGTTGCTTATGTGTCCTAGAGGTCCTAACCATGCATGGTAGGTTGGGTGGGTAGTTATTTTAATGCTCAATGACATGGTTGATCATTCAATTGTATATTTCTTCAGTCGATCATAATGTGTTGATTGTGTCGTTATTTATTATGATGATGTGTTGATTAAGTGTGGCTATTAGTAATGATGATGTGTTGATTGATTCATTGTTTAGGTGTTGATTGTGCCACTTTTAGTTATGTTAATGCAATTATTTTGTGTCATTTTAGTTACGATTATGTATCATTTGTGATGTTGTTTATTATGTTGTAACGACTTTCATATCCTAATGCAAAAAAAAAAAAAAAAACTTTACCCGCTGTACATCGCTATTTGTTGTCGTAATGAAGGGGTCGTTACATATGGTATTAGAGCAGGTTTAACCCTGTGAATTGGGATCATTACACCTTCCACTGTATTAATCACTTGATTAGTAACTTATAGCTAACTAAACTTGAAATTTTCCATGCATGTAATTAGGGTTAGAGGACGTCGTGGAGGTAGACGGTGTGGTGATAGGGGCATATGTGTGATGCCTCCAGTAGCATCCACGCCAAAGGGGTATAGCCCCCAAGGAGAATAACAAGTCATTGGACAGGACCAGATTATTGTGGGGGATGTGGTTGGGTTGATGAGGTCCTTCTAGAGGATGTCAGAGGCCTTGATTAATTGACTAGATAGAGATGAATCCAGGGTGCCTGTACCCCCTGAGAGTCCATAGTGTGCTCCAATTGGAAGTGGTATCATTCACAGAGAACTCAAGAAGGTTAAGTTTCCCAAGTTCATGGGTGACATGGATGGCTTAGCCACCGAGGATTGGTTGGAGAACATGGTGATGTGTTTTATGCTTCGTGACTAAACCTCCAACATGAAGGTCCGCATGGTGGTATTTTAGCTGAAGGGGAGCGCTCGTCTATTATGGAAGACGCTCCTACCACAACTGAACATGTCCTTATAAGACATGTCATGGGAACTATTCGAAGAGCGGTTTTGGGAGAGGTATTTATCAGAGGAATTCATTGAGTGCTAGCTCAATGAGTTCAATGCCTTACGACATGGTGGTATTACGGTTCCAGAGTATGAGGCCCGATTCATGGAGTTTCTTAGGTATGCTCCACATCTGAGCATTTATAATCTTAAGGTCAACAAGTTCATGTTTGGCCTTAAATTCAACATACTTGCGATGGTGAGGATCCTAATGCCATAGACATTGCACGACGCAGTCCAGAAGGCCCACATAGCAAAGAAAGAGCTGACCAGCAGGGGTCACGAAAGGACTCTTGAAAGACCGACTGGACATACAATGGTAGGTGTGCAACAACATCATAAAATAGCCAAACATCAATCAGGGTATCAAGATACATTAAGAGGATCCACGTTCACGATGATCGATGACTCAATAGAGGACTCCCTATAGAGGACCACAACATCAACAACAATGTCGCCCACAACAGAAACAGTTTAAGCATGTTCAGTAGAACAAACCAGGGTTTCAGGTTGGTATGCCAGTAGCTTCTACTTCGGGGACCAAGAGTACTGGAACAAAGACTGGATGTTGGACATGTGGAGAGCTACATTACCAGCGATATTGTCCAGTTGAGAGGGCCAAAGTAGTCGGGTCAGTCGGACACACTAGAGTTGCAGATTTGGGAAAGGCCCACCGGATTCATGCAGCAGTGAATAACCTCCAGGTAGAGCACCAGTCCATTGTACTTGAGACGATAGGTACCATCGTCGACCAAAATTTTAGTATTTTGATAGATCTCGGTGCTACAAAGAGATTTATTTCTAATGCAACGTTGAAAAGAATTAAGGTAAAGGTAGTCGAGCAAGATCCGTTTAGGTACATGGAAATGGCTTTAAGTTCCAAACAGAAGGTTGGAGGAAGGGTTTCAGACTATCGCATTAACTTGGGATATTTTATAATGAATTTTGACATGTACAGCATGATCTTAGGATCGTATGACGTCGTGATTGATATGGACTGGTTAGAATCACATGATGCGATACTCAAATGTAAGACGAAGTGGTTGATTTTGACTAACAATGAGGGATAGATAAGAGTGATCGTAGGAAGAAACCAGGGAGTGTACTTGAGGTTCGTTTCTTCCCTACAACTGCAAAAGATCATGCACAAAGGATGCAAGATATATGAAATCTTAGTGCTAAATGACAAGGGCGAGGCATAAGGGTTAGAAAACCTTCCGGTAGTATGAGAGTTTTCTGATGTGTTTCCAAAAGAGTTATCGTGTTTTCCGCCCGAAAGAGAATTGGAGTTTACAATCGACCTGAAACCTGGAACTGAATCGATAGCAAGAACTCCTTATGGGATGTCGACACCTAAGTTACAGTATTTGAAAATGAAACTGAAGGAGTTGTTGGACCTAGAATTTATACTTCTAAGTGTGTCACCTTGGGGTGCGCCTGTTATTTTCATAAGAAGGAAGGATGGGTCATGGAGACTCTGTATTGACTACCATCAACTGAACAAGGCAACAATTAAGAACCAGTATCTATTTCCAAGAATAGATTATTTTTTTGACCAAATAAAAGGCATGGTTGTGTTTTCAAAGATCGACTTGAGATCAGGATATCTCAAATTATGGATCAAAGAGGAAGACATTCCTAAGACCGCATTCAAGACAAGGTTCAGACATTACGAGTTTATCATTTTACTGTTTGGAATGACAAATTCCCTGGGGGTATTCATGAGCTTGATGAATGGGGTGTTCTGTGAATATGGACAACTTTATTCAAGTATTCATTCATGACATATTGTTATATTCTCGGACGATAGAAGAACATGATGAACATTTGCGCTTGGTACTACAGTGTTTACGAGAAAACAAATTATACGGGAGACTATCGAAATGATCCTTTTATCAATCGAGGATTCATTACTTAGGGCATGTTATCTCTAGTGAATGCATCATTGTGGATATAGTGAAGGTTGAGGATATTGTGGAATAGACTAGGATATTTTCAAAAAAAATGTCAAACATAATGATTTTAAATTCAATTTAAATATTTAATTAGGTAGGAACACATACCATTTACAACAGTAATGTCGAGATCAAATACAACTCCTTTAGATATTTGGAATATACAATAAAAATGATTGGAAATCTTTTGTACAATCTAATATTGAATTAGAGATCTTCAATATGGATAAAATTAGATGGTGACACTTATTTGTATTATACGGGATGAGGATAATATCCCTGGATAATTCTCTAGAGACAGGTCACACATGAAGTAGGATGTGTTGGCCCCTCGACTACTAACTTACCAGTTCTAGATACGCTACACAAGCATTTAATGATAAGGTCTCCCACAAGAATGCTTTTCTTTTTGCATTTTTTCACACAGAGCCGATTCGAAAAACCATACGGAATTATAGAAGATTATGCTTGTCTGGAAGGGGCCTAGACTCGATTACTCTAATACTTTGTTTTTTATTATACTAGTGAGAAACATTTGAAAATGATGTGGATAAGCTTTGGCTGGAGTATCTGATCTAAATAGATGAAGTGTCTCCATGTTTTGTATTCCATAAATTCTTTGTTTATTCAAATTTTCTTTTTCACTATTGAATTCTACAAGAGTCTAGATCCAATATCCTTAAAGAGTTTTCTTCACCACGAAATAGTCAAGCACCGACTCTGTCCCGACCATTGTATTGCATTTCTCATATTGGTTTTCAATTGGAGTGAAATAATTGCCCTCTCTGAAAATTCTTTTATGCTACATTTAGCAGCAAACACTATAGAATTTGGGATTTTTAAGGCTAGTGAGGGAAGAATGGTTTCACAGGCTTCTAGCCATACGCTACCACCAATGGATATTTCATATGAAATTTCGCAGGTAGTGATGAGTCCTCATATGAGTGAATGCATGATACTTACTCTCCTTGCATTGTTATGCACAGTCATATCTTTCATTGGGTTGGCTTCAGTTGTTCCAAGGGAAAACATTTGTAGTTCATGGCACAATCATATGGCCACCAGATAGGCTAATACTGGCATGAAGGCAAAATCCATGAAATCTCTCCCATCTATAATCTATGGAATATCAATTACGCCATTGTTCGCGACAAAGTCGATGAGGAAGAAGGTGCATGGAGGGAGAATATTTGACAAATCTGACAGATAGGTGGCAGGTTCTAATTTTCCCTAGAAAGACAACGAAAGGTAAGAGAGGAACCTCTCGTTAAATAACGCCTTCGGCGTAATTATTATATAACATGGATATATGAAATTACCTTATGCTTTCATGATGTTCTCATGAAGTGAACCACTAGGTTCACTTCAATTGGTATGAGAGTGGTTGTTCTGTGGTCATATTTATTTTGTGAGTGGTCTTTAAAAAGAAAACAAAGGAGAGGAGAAAAAGAGAAAAGAAAGTTTTTGGGATAACTCAAGGCTTGTGATCCACTCTTTACTCCCATAATAAGAAATAATACAAAATCAAAAGATTCCATAGTTGGCTTAAGTAAAGTGAATTGTCACATACATAGTAAGAAAAGGTAATTAAAAAGGAAAGTTTATGAGTGCTTTTAAAGTGCACCTCAAAAAAGTATTAATCCAAACAAAGGTTTCATAATTGGCATAAATAAAGTGAATCACCACGTACATAGTAAGAAAATGTAATGAAAAAGGAAAGTTTCCAAGTACTTTAAAGTACAAATGAGAAGTATAAGTCAATCAAAAGATTTCATACTTAAAGGAAGGCTATATTGAACTATTAGGATTGTGAAGAAAAATATTGAGTAGGAGTCCTCACTCTTTTTTCACCAGAGAAAATAGGTGTGAGAAACTCACCAATACTTCCCCACGTTGGTGGATGGTAACGGTGTTAAACTCCAACCCCAAGGACACAAGGCTTGAACTCTTGACCTCCCCTTGTACCAAAGGAGTGTGTGTGTGTCTCACCAACTATGTTATCCCATGGGGATTGTAGGAGTCCTCACTCTAGTTTACATAAAGGGTATTGAGATCATTACTAGGAAAAAGTCAACATTTATGATATAAGCATTCATTTTTTCACAAAATAAAAAACATATATAAATCTATCTTTACATGTAGGATAATTTTTATAAGAAGTCACTTAATTTTTATTGGTAACTTGAATAATATGAAAATTTGTAATTGAAAAATGAATACCTTGAAAATATTGGTAAAATGTAGGAGTATTAAAAGGATATAAAAGGTGGAAATATTAAAATTTATAAGATATTTAAT
>ML797480.1:387456-439588 GCA_009831015.1 Picea engelmannii
CGGAGTCTAAGTTACTAAGAAGGCTAAAAACTAAATTATAAATTAAATAATGAGGGGATGGAGTAAATCAATTTAAGAAATCAAGGAAAATAAAATAAACTTAAAGATTGATTTAATACTCACATGTGCAAGAAATTACCAAATTGGAATTTAAGGTAAGAATGGAATAAAGCTAAAAGAATGGGTACGCATAGAAAGGAATCTAGAGTCTAGTTAACACTAGTCTAACTAGGAGAAGATTCATATTTTAACTCAACTCATATTTATTAAGGCATCATTCATTAATTGGAAATAAGGGGAATAAAGAGACAACCATGAGTTATTTAAGGAGCACTTTTAAGAAGGGTGAGGGAAATTGAATTTTAATAAAATAAAATGTGGATTTAATTGTGCAAATTGGGGAAAGGGTGACAAGTGTAAGGGGGATATAATTCTAAATTATTTTAATTAAAAAGCAAATTAATTGTGCAAGTGGGGATGAGTTATGGGAAAATTCCTCAAAACAAATATAACATAATTTTGCCAATAATTCAAATATACAACACGATAGCTACCAGTGGATTAGACCTCGTGGATTTATCAAAGTTTAAAAACACTGCCTTTAGAGCGTCGCTAATATTTTAAAGCCGGTACTCTGGTTACAGTATTTTACATTGTTTAGTTATGATATAGAATATGAATGAGGATGTATTATAATGACCTTCCTTGTATATGTAAAATTGTGCTATATTTCTTATGACAACATTTAGGAATTTCCAATCCCGTTGAATTTTCACTTAGATGAATTATTGAATATTCATACCAAGTGAACGATGGCGATAATCTCCAAGACATAATTTATGCATTACCTTCCTTAAGTCCTGTGTAGATTATTGATTAAATCTGTGATTGGGAAAGGTAATTATATGGTTGATAGTAAGCATTTTTTTAAATCTAAACCTCAAGATCCAAGGCGATATGTCAGGTAGTTTCCATATACTTGAAAAATATCGCTTTCATGGTTGCTTGTATGTGAAGAGACCGATCAAGATATAAATCATATACTATGCATTGAAGAGGAAACTCAAGATTGTTTTCAAATATTGTTGCGTTGATATAGGTTAATCTATTGAAAAATTTCAAGGAACAATTCATTACTTGAGGCAATTCGCCTTATTTTTTAGGAACCTTGCTACAGTCTGGATCTATGTTTCCCTTGCCTGGGTTATGCCAGGCAAACCTCATAACCTTATCGGCGTTTTTTCCTCCAAAGTTTCCAAAATCCGCCCTTCGATTCTTGCTAGGATTTGCATAATAGATTTTCTTAGTATACTATGTGTTTTTCCTTAACTCACTCAACAATTTTTTCCTAGATCCCATCTACGTTTTTTCAAAGACTTCCACTCAACGTATCTCTGGCTCATTTTCCTTCCGTGCTTGAGGGCACTCTTTTTATTATAATTACAGCATGTGCATACCCATAATATGTGCCTTTAATTATTGTCTCTAACAATTATATATAATTTCTTATGTGAATGTTATTTCATTCATTTATGGGTAACAATTCTTATACAATAATTATAATATGTTTATCATAATCGCCTTCACTATATCATGTTTAGGTAATAATTTCTACGCCTTAAGGAATCCACTTGATAAATTTGAACTATTTTCATGTATAGATGGGCAAGGTGTACTGGCATTAGATCACCAAAATGTTAAGTGAATTTATGATGGCAGAGCACCTTATGGGTTTCATCTTAATGATTAATGCACCTAGAGATTGAGCGTTGTTTGTATTACTAAAGTTGAATTATTTTTGGATTGATCATAGGCGCTAATTGCATCAATCATTGATAAATGTTAGTTATACTAGAACCATCGTTGGAAGGTTCCATATATGGTGATTGTGTCTATGATATTGATATATGTAATGGAAATTGGACTATAGTTAGAGTGTTTCCTAGGTGATAGTTGTGTCAACTACTTGATGTATGTTTTGTTGTAGAATATTCCATTGCACCATTAACATTGTCGATGTATGTTGATTTAATAACTATTACTATTGCGCCATTAAATTTTTTGATGGATGATGGATGATGGATTAAATAACTAGATTACTATTGTGCCATTAGATATTGATGATGCATGATTGATTAGAACTAGTTTACTATTGCGTTATTAATTATTGTTGATATATGTTGATTTAATAACTATTACTATTGCGTCATTAAATTGTTTGACGTATGATGGATTAAATAATTAGATCCTCTTGCACCATTAAAACAATAATGATGTTGATTGATTTCGTAATTGTATTATTCTTACACCATGATTACTTGATAAGTGAGATTGATAGTTGATCTAATTGGATTTTGTCTTGATTGTATTAGTGGGATTTAGATACCTCCTTGTTCCTCAAAACAATCTCCATCCCTGAGACCTTAAGTGGTTAAAATCAATCGAATGAATCCTAGGCTTGAGCGTTGCTTATGTGTCCTCAAGGTCCTAACCATGCAAGGTAGGTTGGGCGGGTAGTTATTTTAATGCTCAATGACATGGTTGATCATTCAATTGTATATTGCCTCATTCAATCTTGATTTGTTGATTGTGTCGTTATTTATTATGATGATGTGTTGATTAAGTGCGGTTATTAGTTATGATGATGTGTTGATTGAGTCGTTGTTTAGGTGTTGAATGTGCCACTTTTAGTTATGTTGATTCAATTCTTATGTGTCATTTTAGTTACGGTGATGTATCATTTGCAATGTTGTTTATTATGTTGTAACGAGTTTCATATCCTAATGAAAAATAAAATAAAATAAAAATATTTACTTGTTGTAAATCGCTATTTGTTGTCATAATGGAGAGGTCATTACATATAGTATAAGAGTGGGTTTAAACCTGCGACTTGGGATCATTATGCCTTCCATTATATTAATCACTTGATTAGTAAATTATCGCTAACTAAACTTGAAGTTTTCCATGAAGGTAATTATGGTTAGAGGACGACATGGTGCTAGGGGCAGAGGCGCGATGCCTCTAGTAGCATCAACACGAGAGGGGTCTAACCCCAAAGGAGAAGAACAAGTCATTAGACAGCAGAAGATTGTTGTGGGGGATGTGGTTGGGTTGATGAGGTCCTTGCAGAGGATGTCATAAGCCTTGATTAACCGACTAGATAGATGTAATATCCCTAGGTCGAGCCCCAGTTGTATTATGAATTGTAAACATGTTTTGTAGGTTGGTGAGATGAGCAATTATAAGATGGTAGGCTTATGTGTTAGTAGACCGGAGATACTAGGTGTTAAATCCTAGGATCCTATTTTTTGCATGAAAATATTCATATTATTAATATAAAAACATTGTTGCATGTAGACCGACCACGATAAAATAGAATGGGGGAATATACTCCACTAGGCAGGGTAAGGAAGAGGGGGATGAGAGTTTGGAAAGAGGGGATAAGCCTAAGGGATTAAGCCTAAGAGAATAATAATTTATTATTATTCCAAAATTTGTTTAAAAGGATATGTTTTTATCCTAATTTCCTTGGGGGAAGATGGGTAACTTCCAAAGGGAAAGGAATGTGCTTCATGAGCGATAGGTGTCAGCTCAGGCACATACAGACTTAAGGAGGAAATTATTGTTGTCGGGGGACACTCACGAAATCATAGAGGTATTATGTTCATGCATAGATAAGTTTTTGGCTCTCACGCTCTCATCATCTTCACTATGCTAGACCAGTCTGCCCCGATTCTCCTCACGAGTTCAATCACGCACTGAGAAAGCACACAACCAACCATTTATGCCATTGCTGAACCCGTGGCCATTATGCACCTCTATAATTACTGAGACATCCTTTTCCTTACCCGACTTAGCTATTGTGGTTTGTAGAGGCAGGTTGTTAAGCCCGTGGTTGAAGAAACAGGTAGTCATGCCTATGAGAAACTCTCTCCAGGTGAGAGAGTGTGCTGAGGGAGTGAGTTCTCCTGGAGGAAGTCCTGTAGATGCTATAGATCTCTGAGAATTCTGGTTCAACTTGTTTTTGAAGCCCTGGAAGGGAGGTGGAGCAGTCGATGGACTGTGTGAAAGTGAAGGTGTATACTCCTGGGGTGGGACGGACATGTGGGGAATGAGAGTCTATGAGAAGTGGGCGTAAGTGGCTCCTGGGAGAGAATACCTCCTCTTAAACTGTGTGACTTTCCTGTTGACCTTACCTAGCCTAGGAATCCCTTTCCCGGTGGAGTTTAGTCCTAGATCAGGGGTGACCCACTGATGAGAGTGATGAGAAGTGTGGTCTAAGGCTGAGAGGTTCGTGGAAGGTCTGCACGCAGTTGGCGATTTTTCTCCAGTTAAAAGATAAGTATCATTTCCGTGCTTAATTATGTATGTTATGCATGTCTGTGATTCTTGAAACGTTATTATGTGTTCCATTGCATGTAGGACTTATTGTCAATTCCATTTGAGTATGTATGGTAGCATTAATTTTGTGTTATTTATTTTAAATTCATTAGAAATGAATGTTATATATATGTGTATGTTCCTCTGTGACATTTCTCGGCCTGTGTATGGTTGGGGACGTTACAAATTGGTATCACAACTAAGTGAAGTGTCCAAGTAGTGGTGTTTCCCAACCTGTGTATGGCTGGGGATGTTACAAATTGGTATCAGAGCCATGGTTTCGACACTGAGCTTGGATGGGCCATGTTAGTGGTTAACGAGACAAAGATTTTAGAGTGAATTATTGTCGAAAGGGACAAAATTCGAGGTTCAGAGCATCCCTGGGTGCAAGGAGTGTGTCGACAGAGTCTTTGACTCAAAAAACTATTGAGAGAAATATCTTGAGTTTTCTCATGAAGGGATGCGAAGATCTTTTGCAAGAAGTGCACAGATACGAAAGTCGACTAAGTGTCGAAGCAACCCTCTAAGGATAAAGGGGTTCGAGAAATGAAGCTCGGGAGGTGTAGAAGTATTATATAAAACCACGAAAGATGTGGTATTGGGTCGCAGAGTAAAGGGGCCACTGGAATCTGTTCAGGAGAACAAGGACAATTCCCGATCGTCAAATCTGGAAAAGTTGTGAGGCGGTTAGCCATGAGTTCCTTTGGAAATTCGTAGAGTAACAAAGTTCGCCTGTGCCATCAATCTGAGAGAGAGAATACGTGGAAGAAATATGTGGACTTAGGGTAAAATCACTTCAGGAGAATACGAGTGTGGAGAGGTTGAAACTCTCGAATCTCGAAGTCCCCAAAGTAGATCTACACCATAGATCTAAGGAGAAGAGCTCGACTGTTGGATTGGGATAAAGTTGGACCATAATCGTTGGATCAAGACAAGGGTGGAATTTATGGTGCGGTATGAAGGATAGATAACTCTTGAAGCTCTGAAGTCTAGAATAATCTGGATCGTCCATCAAAAGGGACCTGTGTTAGAAAATTGGCTTGTTCAGGATTTCGACATTCGGGAGAATTAGTGTGTGCTGAGGGAAGAACTCCCGAAGTCTGAAGCTTTGAATCCCGAAGAGCCGAAGTGGTGACTCATGATGAAATCACTTGGAGGTGACGTAGACCTCTTCTATACCTGCCACGTGCCCCAACACAGAATGTTGATAGCTGTATTATGTGGGCCCTGAGGTTGAATAACATAGTTAAAGGTCTGCGGGCCCACATTAGCGTTGATCATGATACATCTAGATCGAAGGCCAGGAGGAATTGCAAGGACCCAAATTGCACGGGAATAATTTCTCAGAGTGGTCCCGTAATCCAAACCACGGTTTTACCAAGGGGGTTATGTGTCAGCGTCAGAGGAATTGCGAGATGAAAGGTGGGTTACTTCAAACCACGGATGCATGCCGCCACAATTTGAAAGGAGTTAAGTGATGTGACTATTTGGTATCTTAGTTCAAATATGGAAACCATGGGTCCAATAGATGTGTGGCGCCAGTTGTGAAGTCTGGAGACTCAACACTTCAGAATAATATTTCATAAGGGAACGAAAGGAAGAACTTTCAAAATTTTCGTAATGCCGAGGTGACGAGACGTAATGATGTCACCAAAGGTAACATGGAAGTGTTTAGAGACTAACGGTTTGGGGTGTTGGGGCTGTGCAGATGTGAAATCCTCTAAAGTCCCGAAGCTCCAAAGTCTCGGAGCTCAGATGCCTGAAGTTCCACAGTGGGTGTCAGTCATTGGATGTTGGGTAGTCGTGGATTGTTGATCCACCCTACTTCATGAGTTCGATAATCCAGAACTCTGAGAGATTTGTTATGGTGTTCTTTGAAAACTGTAGAATCCAGAGGCCCGAAGTCCTGAATAAGTGCCTATCGATCTAGCACTTGGCCACAACCTATGGTCACATGGGTTGGGGGCTAAGAGAAAGGGGCTAGTACCAAAAAAAAAAAATTATTGAAGAATAGAGAAGAGTTCAGAAAGAAAAGATCTGTGGGGATTCTTGATTGCTCGAGAATTTTAGAATGAAATGTTAAAGTTTTCTTCAATCGGATTGGTTTATAAATACTATGGAATTTGTTAAGGACTGATGGCCTAACAAATTTCAGTTGATTTCACATTGTGTTTGTAGAGTTAACGATTGTCAGAACCGAACCAAATTGTTGCTTAGTGCAGAGAAATGGAGGAGGCACATAATGGTTCCAGTTCAGAGAATGAATCTAGAGGAATGTATGTCCATTTGGGAGTTGAAGGATCAAACTCCAATGGGCATGGAGAAGATATAGATAAGGAAGGAGACTTGATGAAAATCATTTAAATATTGCAGAAAGATGTCCAGACTCACCGAGCATATAATAGAAAGCTCATGAAAGCCAGGGAACAACAGGGAGAATTCAACATAAAGTTGATACAGAGTTTGGAAAGGATAGAAAAGAAATTGGATAAGGAGAGTGACTCCAATAAATCAGGAAGTCATGGGTCTCCTGATGGAAAAAGGAAATCAAGGAGTGTTGGCAGATACCATCATCGCTCCCAAGGGCACTCCAAGAGGAGGGCACATGGTAGTTCAAGCCCATCTCCTACCAGAAATCATAGGAGATCTGGAGTGGATGAAATGAAGGGTGAAATGAAAAAGATTAAACCATCTACATTTGATGGAAAGAACAAGAAGGAGGAAGATGCCAAGACATGGTTGCTTGGCATGAGGAAATATTTCCAACTGCAGAATTATTCCTCTCATGCAGAAGGAAGAATTGCAATGTATCAACTGAAAGGAAATACATCCATGTGGTGGGATCAACTTGTGCAGGTGCAGCACATTAAAGAGAAAAATATTACTTGGAACGAATAGAAGTAAATCTATTGGTTTTGGCAATCTATGTTGTGTACACCCATAATACATATTGGGACATAACCACTACACGATAGCTACCGGTTGATCATACCTTCTGGATTTATCAAATTTTAAAAATGCTACCTTTATAGAACCGCTAATATTTTAAAACTGGTACTCCGGTTACGGTATTTTACATCGTTTAGTTATTATATAGACTATGAATGAGGATGTATTATAATGACCTTGTATATACAAAATTGTGCTATATTTATTTTGACAACATTTAGGAATTTCCAATCACGTTGAATTTGCACTTAGATGAATTATTGAATATTCAGACCAAGTGAACGATGGTGATAATCTCCAAGACATAATTTATGTATTACCTTCCTTAAGGCCTGCACGGATTATTGATTGAATTTGTGATTGGGAAAGGTATTGATATGGTTGACAGTAAGAATGTTTTTAAATCTAAACCTCAAGCTCCAAGGCGATATGTCAGGCAACTTCCATACACTTGAAAAATATCTCTTTCACGGTTGCTTATATGTGAAGAGACCGATCAAGATATAAACCTTATACTGTGCATTGAAGAGGAACCTCGAGATTGTTTTCAAATGTTTTTGTGTTGAGATAGGTTAATCTATTGAAAAATTTCAAGGAACAATTCATTACTTGAGGAAATTCGCCTTGTTTTTTAGGAACCTTGCTTCCGTGCTTGAGGGCACTCTTTTTATTATAATTATAGCATGCACATACTGGAGAATAACTACTAGTCCCGAAAATAAAACTCACTCTCAATCTGAGTGGAGTCAAGGCTATTTCTTCTTCCCTTGGAGTGCTTTAGGTACCTTAAGTGTGAAAAGTAATAAGGTTATTGGCTTGCTATCTTAAATCTAAAAATGGACGATAAGGTATGAGTTTCTTATATAGGTCATGGAAGGTAGTTATCAAGTTAATCTAGTAGTGGGATAAGCTTTTAAATTTATTATTGGGCTTGTTGTTTATTTAAAATCTCCCCTCATATAAGGGATGTGCATTTGTATAAGGCTTAATAGCTATTAAAGGACTCATGCAGTTCTTCTTAATGTAAATTATAATTTAATATATTAGTAAGGAATGGAAAATAAAAAGATGTGCCTTTAATTATTGTCTCTAACAATTATATATAATTTCTTATGTGAATGCTATTTCATTCATTTATGGGTAACAATTATTATAGAATAATTATAATATGTTTATCATAATCTCCTTCACTATATCATGTTTAGGCAATAATTTCTACGCCTTAAGGAATCCACTTGATAAATTTGAATTGTTTTCATATATAGATGGGAAAGGTGTATTGGCATTACATCACCAAAATGTTAAGTGAATTTATGATGGTAGAGAACCTTATGGGTTTCATATTAATGATTAATGCACCTAGAGATTGAGTGTTATTTGTATTACTAAAGTTGAATTATTTTTGGATTGATCATAGGCGCTAATTGCATCAATCATTGATAAATGTTAGTTATAGTACAACCATCGTTGGAAGGTTCCATAGATGGTGATTGTGTCTATTATATTGATATATGTAATTGCAGTTGGACTATAGTTAGAATGCCTCCTAGGCGATAGTTGTGTCAACTACTTGATGTATGTTTTGTTGTAAAATCTCCCATTGTGCCATTAACATTGTTGATGTATGTAGATTTAATAAATATTACTATTGTGCCAGTAAATTTGTTGATGGATGATGGATTAAATAACTAGATTACTATTGCGTCATTAGATATTGATGATGCATGGTTGATTAGAACTAGATTACTATTACGTCATTAATTATTGTTGATATATGTTGATTTAATAACTATTAATATTGCACCATTAAATTTTTTGATGTATGATGGATTAAATAATTACATTCTCTTGCTCCATTAAAATAATAATGATGTTGATTGATTTAGTAATTATATTACTCTTGCTCCATGATTACTGGATAAGTGATATTGATAGTTGATCTAATTGGATTTCGTCTTGATTGTATTAGTGGTATTTAGATCCCTGTTTGTTCCTCAGAACAGTTTCCAGCCCTGAGACCTTAAGTGGTCAAAATCAATCGAATGAATCTTGGGCTTGAGTGTTGCTTATGTGTCCTAGAGGTCCTAACCATGCATGGTAGGTTGGGTGGGTAGTTATTTTAATGCTCAATGACATGGTTGATCATTCAATTGTATATTTCTTCAGTCGATCATAATGTGTTGATTGTGTCGTTATTTATTATGATGATGTGTTGATTAAGTGTGGCTATTAGTAATGATGATGTGTTGATTGATTCATTGTTTAGGTGTTGATTGTGCCACTTTTAGTTATGTTAATGCAATTATTTTGTGTCATTTTAGTTACGATTATGTATCATTTGTGATGTTGTTTATTATGTTGTAACGACTTTCATATCCTAATGCAAAAAAAAAAAAAAAAACTTTACCCGCTGTACATCGCTATTTGTTGTCGTAATGAAGGGGTCGTTACATATGGTATTAGAGCAGGTTTAACCCTGTGAATTGGGATCATTACACCTTCCACTGTATTAATCACTTGATTAGTAACTTATAGCTAACTAAACTTGAAATTTTCCATGCATGTAATTAGGGTTAGAGGACGTCGTGGAGGTAGACGGTGTGGTGATAGGGGCATATGTGTGATGCCTCCAGTAGCATCCACGCCAAAGGGGTATAGCCCCCAAGGAGAATAACAAGTCATTGGACAGGACCAGATTATTGTGGGGGATGTGGTTGGGTTGATGAGGTCCTTCTAGAGGATGTCAGAGGCCTTGATTAATTGACTAGATAGAGATGAATCCAGGGTGCCTGTACCCCCTGAGAGTCCATAGTGTGCTCCAATTGGAAGTGGTATCATTCACAGAGAACTCAAGAAGGTTAAGTTTCCCAAGTTCATGGGTGACATGGATGGCTTAGCCACCGAGGATTGGTTGGAGAACATGGTGATGTGTTTTATGCTTCGTGACTAAACCTCCAACATGAAGGTCCGCATGGTGGTATTTTAGCTGAAGGGGAGCGCTCGTCTATTATGGAAGACGCTCCTACCACAACTGAACATGTCCTTATAAGACATGTCATGGGAACTATTCGAAGAGCGGTTTTGGGAGAGGTATTTATCAGAGGAATTCATTGAGTGCTAGCTCAATGAGTTCAATGCCTTACGACATGGTGGTATTACGGTTCCAGAGTATGAGGCCCGATTCATGGAGTTTCTTAGGTATGCTCCACATCTGAGCATTTATAATCTTAAGGTCAACAAGTTCATGTTTGGCCTTAAATTCAACATACTTGCGATGGTGAGGATCCTAATGCCATAGACATTGCACGACGCAGTCCAGAAGGCCCACATAGCAAAGAAAGAGCTGACCAGCAGGGGTCACGAAAGGACTCTTGAAAGACCGACTGGACATACAATGGTAGGTGTGCAACAACATCATAAAATAGCCAAACATCAATCAGGGTATCAAGATACATTAAGAGGATCCACGTTCACGATGATCGATGACTCAATAGAGGACTCCCTATAGAGGACCACAACATCAACAACAATGTCGCCCACAACAGAAACAGTTTAAGCATGTTCAGTAGAACAAACCAGGGTTTCAGGTTGGTATGCCAGTAGCTTCTACTTCGGGGACCAAGAGTACTGGAACAAAGACTGGATGTTGGACATGTGGAGAGCTACATTACCAGCGATATTGTCCAGTTGAGAGGGCCAAAGTAGTCGGGTCAGTCGGACACACTAGAGTTGCAGATTTGGGAAAGGCCCACCGGATTCATGCAGCAGTGAATAACCTCCAGGTAGAGCACCAGTCCATTGTACTTGAGACGATAGGTACCATCGTCGACCAAAATTTTAGTATTTTGATAGATCTCGGTGCTACAAAGAGATTTATTTCTAATGCAACGTTGAAAAGAATTAAGGTAAAGGTAGTCGAGCAAGATCCGTTTAGGTACATGGAAATGGCTTTAAGTTCCAAACAGAAGGTTGGAGGAAGGGTTTCAGACTATCGCATTAACTTGGGATATTTTATAATGAATTTTGACATGTACAGCATGATCTTAGGATCGTATGACGTCGTGATTGATATGGACTGGTTAGAATCACATGATGCGATACTCAAATGTAAGACGAAGTGGTTGATTTTGACTAACAATGAGGGATAGATAAGAGTGATCGTAGGAAGAAACCAGGGAGTGTACTTGAGGTTCGTTTCTTCCCTACAACTGCAAAAGATCATGCACAAAGGATGCAAGATATATGAAATCTTAGTGCTAAATGACAAGGGCGAGGCATAAGGGTTAGAAAACCTTCCGGTAGTATGAGAGTTTTCTGATGTGTTTCCAAAAGAGTTATCGTGTTTTCCGCCCGAAAGAGAATTGGAGTTTACAATCGACCTGAAACCTGGAACTGAATCGATAGCAAGAACTCCTTATGGGATGTCGACACCTAAGTTACAGTATTTGAAAATGAAACTGAAGGAGTTGTTGGACCTAGAATTTATACTTCTAAGTGTGTCACCTTGGGGTGCGCCTGTTATTTTCATAAGAAGGAAGGATGGGTCATGGAGACTCTGTATTGACTACCATCAACTGAACAAGGCAACAATTAAGAACCAGTATCTATTTCCAAGAATAGATTATTTTTTTGACCAAATAAAAGGCATGGTTGTGTTTTCAAAGATCGACTTGAGATCAGGATATCTCAAATTATGGATCAAAGAGGAAGACATTCCTAAGACCGCATTCAAGACAAGGTTCAGACATTACGAGTTTATCATTTTACTGTTTGGAATGACAAATTCCCTGGGGGTATTCATGAGCTTGATGAATGGGGTGTTCTGTGAATATGGACAACTTTATTCAAGTATTCATTCATGACATATTGTTATATTCTCGGACGATAGAAGAACATGATGAACATTTGCGCTTGGTACTACAGTGTTTACGAGAAAACAAATTATACGGGAGACTATCGAAATGATCCTTTTATCAATCGAGGATTCATTACTTAGGGCATGTTATCTCTAGTGAATGCATCATTGTGGATATAGTGAAGGTTGAGGATATTGTGGAATAGACTAGGATATTTTCAAAAAAAATGTCAAACATAATGATTTTAAATTCAATTTAAATATTTAATTAGGTAGGAACACATACCATTTACAACAGTAATGTCGAGATCAAATACAACTCCTTTAGATATTTGGAATATACAATAAAAATGATTGGAAATCTTTTGTACAATCTAATATTGAATTAGAGATCTTCAATATGGATAAAATTAGATGGTGACACTTATTTGTATTATACGGGATGAGGATAATATCCCTGGATAATTCTCTAGAGACAGGTCACACATGAAGTAGGATGTGTTGGCCCCTCGACTACTAACTTACCAGTTCTAGATACGCTACACAAGCATTTAATGATAAGGTCTCCCACAAGAATGCTTTTCTTTTTGCATTTTTTCACACAGAGCCGATTCGAAAAACCATACGGAATTATAGAAGATTATGCTTGTCTGGAAGGGGCCTAGACTCGATTACTCTAATACTTTGTTTTTTATTATACTAGTGAGAAACATTTGAAAATGATGTGGATAAGCTTTGGCTGGAGTATCTGATCTAAATAGATGAAGTGTCTCCATGTTTTGTATTCCATAAATTCTTTGTTTATTCAAATTTTCTTTTTCACTATTGAATTCTACAAGAGTCTAGATCCAATATCCTTAAAGAGTTTTCTTCACCACGAAATAGTCAAGCACCGACTCTGTCCCGACCATTGTATTGCATTTCTCATATTGGTTTTCAATTGGAGTGAAATAATTGCCCTCTCTGAAAATTCTTTTATGCTACATTTAGCAGCAAACACTATAGAATTTGGGATTTTTAAGGCTAGTGAGGGAAGAATGGTTTCACAGGCTTCTAGCCATACGCTACCACCAATGGATATTTCATATGAAATTTCGCAGGTAGTGATGAGTCCTCATATGAGTGAATGCATGATACTTACTCTCCTTGCATTGTTATGCACAGTCATATCTTTCATTGGGTTGGCTTCAGTTGTTCCAAGGGAAAACATTTGTAGTTCATGGCACAATCATATGGCCACCAGATAGGCTAATACTGGCATGAAGGCAAAATCCATGAAATCTCTCCCATCTATAATCTATGGAATATCAATTACGCCATTGTTCGCGACAAAGTCGATGAGGAAGAAGGTGCATGGAGGGAGAATATTTGACAAATCTGACAGATAGGTGGCAGGTTCTAATTTTCCCTAGAAAGACAACGAAAGGTAAGAGAGGAACCTCTCGTTAAATAACGCCTTCGGCGTAATTATTATATAACATGGATATATGAAATTACCTTATGCTTTCATGATGTTCTCATGAAGTGAACCACTAGGTTCACTTCAATTGGTATGAGAGTGGTTGTTCTGTGGTCATATTTATTTTGTGAGTGGTCTTTAAAAAGAAAACAAAGGAGAGGAGAAAAAGAGAAAAGAAAGTTTTTGGGATAACTCAAGGCTTGTGATCCACTCTTTACTCCCATAATAAGAAATAATACAAAATCAAAAGATTCCATAGTTGGCTTAAGTAAAGTGAATTGTCACATACATAGTAAGAAAAGGTAATTAAAAAGGAAAGTTTATGAGTGCTTTTAAAGTGCACCTCAAAAAAGTATTAATCCAAACAAAGGTTTCATAATTGGCATAAATAAAGTGAATCACCACGTACATAGTAAGAAAATGTAATGAAAAAGGAAAGTTTCCAAGTACTTTAAAGTACAAATGAGAAGTATAAGTCAATCAAAAGATTTCATACTTAAAGGAAGGCTATATTGAACTATTAGGATTGTGAAGAAAAATATTGAGTAGGAGTCCTCACTCTTTTTTCACCAGAGAAAATAGGTGTGAGAAACTCACCAATACTTCCCCACGTTGGTGGATGGTAACGGTGTTAAACTCCAACCCCAAGGACACAAGGCTTGAACTCTTGACCTCCCCTTGTACCAAAGGAGTGTGTGTGTGTCTCACCAACTATGTTATCCCATGGGGATTGTAGGAGTCCTCACTCTAGTTTACATAAAGGGTATTGAGATCATTACTAGGAAAAAGTCAACATTTATGATATAAGCATTCATTTTTTCACAAAATAAAAAACATATATAAATCTATCTTTACATGTAGGATAATTTTTATAAGAAGTCACTTAATTTTTATTGGTAACTTGAATAATATGAAAATTTGTAATTGAAAAATGAATACCTTGAAAATATTGGTAAAATGTAGGAGTATTAAAAGGATATAAAAGGTGGAAATATTAAAATTTATAAGATATTTAATGTTGAAGTAAATAAAGGGTGAAAGTATTTACATTCTTAAAATATATTCTTAAGAAGGTCAAATATTATTATCAAACATATATTCCAAGTTTCAATTAAAGGGTTATAAAATTAATCCCTTAGTTTCAATCAATAGAAAAATGAAAATTCTAAGAGAAAAAATAACCTAGTGTGAAAGATCAAATATAAACTCAATCATTATTTTAAAACCAAGTCAAATATCGATGTAAAAATAATATATAAAGAATTATAAAGTGTGGGAAGTTCTTCTACTGATAATACTTCATTAATGACAACATTATGTTATTCCATGTGTATTGAGTCAGTGTTAGTACGCTTATCCATGGTTTGAGTTTTGGTTGTGTCTTCTTCTCATTCTTCGACTTCTTCATTCTTGCAAGTAGAGTTTTATTATGATTTCTCAAATGAGAAATTTCATATTCTCTAGATGATAGTTTTTTACTAATATTTTCAGTCTCTCTTCTGTGAGAATTTGTAATATTGCTATTTTGTTGTTGTATTTGTTTTATCTATTCTTGAAATTGATTAAATTCTATATCTAATTGGTACTCCAATTTCCTTTGGGTTTGCACAATTTCTTCATCTTTGTGGATAAGGATTTTTTTTTCAAATCTCTAATTTTTTCTGCTAAATCATCGTAACTTTGTTGTTGTGACTCATTGAATAGGACTATAATGTCTCGGAGAATCGATGTTTAATCATTTACTTGTAAGTCACAAATTTGTTTAATTGGTCCTTGAAGTTATCTTTTGAATTGATTTTCCTTGTTAACCTCCTCTTCTTATTTACATTATAGGGTATGTACCTCGTTGGGGAGGGATTGGTTTTGTTCACATGATTTATTTACTTTGAATTCATTGTTATTAGAAGCTTCTAGATTGAATAAAACTAGTCGTTTCACTTTAATGGACAAACGTCCCTATCCCCATCACCTATACTAATAACATGGAGACCATGGGAATCTTGTTCAAATCCTGAAAATATTAATTCACTCTCTATTAAAGATATACAACAACCAATAGCTTCAATGTAACTTGAATAAATTATTCTAATTTATAATCCCTCTTCAACTCCTCCAATTTCCATTTTGTCTTTTCAATTGATGTAATTAGTTCCTCAATTTGGTTATGATTGTCATGCACCCAAGATTTATAAGCTAAGTCCATTTTTTCTATAGAGAATTGGGCATCTTTGAATGTGAATTCCATCTCCTCAATTTATTTAACCCCTTATGCATATTTAAGTGAACCTATTGGTTCACTTCAATTTTGAATTTTAAATTTAACTTGTCACGCGGTGAAATGATGAAGATGGGTGTCCATTTTGCTTGTTTTATGAGAAAAAAAAACTATGTTTTCACAAGTTCTTCAACTTCTGGTATACAAAGTATTTTTTTTATTTAGAGTTTCACTTTACAGTAAAAACAAAACTTGTGAAGAATTTTTCTAGCCTTCTACTAACTATTTTTCAAATTATTTTTATTGATATTTGATATGTCAATTTTCCAATGTTTTCACAGTATGTTCCTTAAAAATGAAAGGAATGATAATGAGTTATTTTTTCCCCCAACGATGTATCTATTATTAAACTTTTGTTTTTGACAAACAAAATATATTGCAACAATCTACAGAAAATCTATTTTCTTATGACTATAGTTTTGAATCTAACGGATGAATATTATAATTTCTAGAATTTTTGGAAGTTTGTAATGTCCCATGTCATTACAACTACATGCGATGCATAATAAGTGAATTTTGTTTTTTGTTCTTTTTGTTTTTAGCGGGAAAGTAACAACGACAACGGTTAAGCATCACAACTTGACGATGAACACAACGCATGCAAAATAAGGCAATAGACAACATACAAATAACCAAATGCAACGACACCAATCGACATGTGTAACACCAACCTTCAATGTGAGTGTGAAATAGTATTCAATGAATCAACATTTGCATGGCGCACAATATACAAACAAAAACCGATCAATAGTGGCCCTTCACCGTGCACCACCACATAAATCTAATGTTTAGACAGTACTTTATTTATCATTAAATTTAAGAGCATGCAAGAGAGCTGACATACACAATCTATCTAGAAAACCAAATTGAGACACAATTCTATTTAAAGTCCAGGCGCGCTATTTAATCAATTAATCATTAAATAGAATCTGAGGTGTGAGAAGTGATAGACCTTCCAGGTCTTTTAATTAATCATGCGAACATCAAGTCCATGTAACAATAACTACATTCATTCGACTTGGAAATTTAAATAAGAAAATACTAAAATACTACACTGGTAAAACATCCATCTATCTTCTGCAATCAATAGATTACCCTCCAATAGAACCTTGTCGTCACGCCCTTAATTTCCTATGTCCCTTCCTATCCTTTATCCCTTCCTGTATGAGGTATCATATATAACTGTCAATGGAATAAAGAATACCCATTAAATCCTTTGATAAAAATTCTATCTCTCTTATTACATTGCTTGGTTTTTTATAACTAGAAAACATAAATGATAATAACTTAAGTATTTGTCACCTTATATTGGTGTATCTAAGTAATATTTCCTAGCTTGGTTTATCTTCTAAATAGATCAAATAAACCATTGTGACTTGACATCTTCATGACATGAATCTCGATAGATTTAGTAATAATCTTGATAATATTATTAATAACTAATTAGTTGAAGGTAATGAGAAACCAAGTTTCCTTAATATTGTCTTAAGTTAAATTTAGACTATTTAAAATTATTAGAGATATCAATCACCATTATTAAAAATAAGTAACATTATCTCATTTCAATGGCCATAGTAAATCACTTAAACTTCATTACTTCGTAAGAAAAATTGTGGAAGGAAACATTTAAGAAATGTTTCTTGATACAGGGAGCGATCCAAAGAGAGTAGCAGGAAATTCTGAGGAAGGTGGTGCGATAAGATCCAACGCGGAATTAGTTGGCAGGAAAAACAAGGTGCAGATACCGACGATTCCCTGGCAATAAAAACGATTTTTTCTTTTCACAACGAGCCAAGGTAATGTTGGTAGTCAATGATTCCATGGGCCGCTATTTGACATAACGATAAAGGAAAATGGGATGAGGAGGAGTCGTGGTCCAGTAGTTAACATGCAGATGTAAATGATAGTTAATATCCAAGGAAAATACACAAATCACAAGCAGTGGTACTGTCAATAAAAACGTAGAGGATGACAGTTAGTATCCCCAACAATTTACACAAATCCCAAGCATTGATTCTTCCAATAAAAACGTAGAGGATGACAGTTAGTATACCCAAGGATTTACGCAAATCGTAGGCATTGATTCTGCCAATAAAAATGTATAGGATGACAGTTAGTATCCCCAAGGATTTACACAAATCGCAGACATTGATTCTGCCAATAAAAACGTAGAGGATGACAGTTAGTATCCCCAAGGATTTACACAAATCATAGGCATTGATTCTTCCAATAAAAACGTAGAGGATGACAATTAGTATCCCCAAGAATTTACACAAATCATAGGCCTTGGTTCTGCCAATAAAAATGTATAGGTTAATCATTAAAAAACGTGAAGATTAATCATTCAAAAACGCAGAGATTAATCATTCAAAAATGCAGAGATTAATCATTCAAAATGCGGAGATTAATCATTCAAAAATGAGGAGATTAATCATTCAAAAACATGGAGATTAATCATTCAAAAATGTAGAGATTAATCATTCAAAAATGCAGAGATTATTCATGTTGGTAAGACCAATTCTCCTTGACACTCAAATTATAACTATTTGAATACGGAATTCAACCATTGAACTAACATGAATGACCAAATAACCTTGTTTCTGATAATAATTACATGGAGAGTAAAACATCATTGATCAATAAGGCTCGTAGAAATTTCATAATTTAGAAGGAATTTATTTTCCTTTCAATAATATTAAAGATGTACAGAAGTTCCATAATTCACATTTGTAAAATTTATTACACAGAAATATTCATACAAATAGCATTGATTCATTGTATTTTTAGCAAGGAAATATGAATACGCATACTATAAAACATCATATAACAAATACCAACGAAACGTCATATATTCAGAAAAGGAACAAACTATAATAAAAAAACATAAATCACAGAGAAATAAAGAGTATTTTCATTGTACACAATAAGGAATTTGTTGGGCAATCAAAAATGAAATTGGTTGAATAAAGCAACCAGAATTGCAAATCAATAAAGAAGTATTTTTGTTGTACACAATAAGGAAATTCTTGGCAGAGAAATTATCCTTCACTTATTATCCATGCACAGGAAAGCAGGGCATTTGAATCTAAATCTTTAACACTGGAGTGAAAGACAGTCGATTTGGCTCCTGGCCAACTTCTCAGGCACGGACTAGTAACTTAAAGGATAAAGGAACAGAATATAAAAACACAATTCATTGTATTAAAAACAATAAAAATGCATAGTGAAATAAAATAATAGCCCGAGAGAAAAACAAAGTCTTCCTTACTAATAATACAACACAGTAATAATCCCAACCAGAACCGAAAACTACAATAAACGCAGTAATAAATCAAATCTTAGAAACATAAATTTAGTGACCCTTTTGCAATTTCACACAGCACACTATCACCCATATGAAAATTCATATGCATAACTAAACGAGTATTTTTCTCTTAACAACATCTACTCAAGTGAGCTTTCGACAATAAAGAAATGCATGAACAAGAAATTGAGATAATATTTAATACAAATTATGCAGATGCTTATCGTAGCCAAATGTGAAGAATCGGAAGTGATTGTCTTGCGCTCGCACTTCATCCAACTCTGAATTTCCGACCCATGAGACCTCACTGGTACCTTCCATCCAATGCTAGGGGTACTCTTCCTCCCCCTGAGCCCCCCAAGCCGCAAAGGGCCACACACACAATACTAGAGAATGTTAGCACCTATCTCACCTCGCAAGGTCGAGCTACCACTCATTACCCGAGTTGGGTATCCCAACTCCCACAAAAGAAGTTCAGTCAAGATAAATTTCAGCAGCGTAACGTTACGCAGGCTAGATGTGTTCCATACTCCTCCTCCTCCATCCTTTTTATAGAGTTTCTTAGTCATTTGTTTCCCAAACCCTCATTAGATTCCTTTTTCTTTTATTTAATTCAGAAAAACTTCCCCTGTACACTTGTTGCTCGATCCCCTAGTTGCACCAGAAAATCAATTTATTAATTAATTAAATATTCCTATTTCCCTCACCCACCTAAAATCATTCCTAAAAATTCTCATCGGTGTCCCAATATTCCCTTAGAATTCTTAAATGACTTCCGCCTTACTTAATTCCTAGTTGAGTTCATAAATAGAAAGTTCCAAAGGCTAGATTCCTTACTAAGATGGACATTCATATTTTTCTTTAAGTTTCCCCTTTTCTTTAAGTTTCCCCTTTTCCTTAGGTTTCCCCCTTTTCTTTAAGTTTCCCTTTTTCTTAAAGTTTCCCCTTTTTATAACTAAGTTAAGAATTAACAGGTTTAGACAAAACACCCAAATATCCCTTTTATTAATTAAACCTTTATTAATTTACACCCTAATTATTAATGCTTGAATTTTCTTTACCCCCTTCTTGTTACATGTCTAATTAGTTGTTTTTGTTCAGAGGTTCTACTCAGACCTAGGTTTTCAACTCACTAGGCTAGGCGACAGATTTTAAGGGAAAAATTGATATTAAACTTATCAAATCATTCATTTTAAGGCCGACCGGGTCCTAAGGAGGCATAGTTTTATGGGCATTAGGTTTATTAACTTAACATATTTAAAATCACGACGTGTCCTTCAGGACACAATACGTGCTCCAAGGGTGCCACTCGCCTCTTTCCATTTTCTTTGCGCAACGTGCCCTTCAAGACGCACTACATGCTCCAAGAGTGTCGCTCGCCTCTTGACTGAATTTGGTAGATGTCAAACCCCTAGAGTCAATACTCCATCAGGTGATCTTTTGGGAGACTAAGGGCCTCTAAGGAATAAGGATCCTTCCTTATTGCATGCCCCTTAGAATCATCGTGAGTGATTGTCATAGTCTGCCCTCACGACGTCGTGGGTCTTCTCGAACTAAGTAATTGTTAGCATACAGTTCAAGCCATGATGAGAGTGCTAGTAGGCTATGACAGGGCTTCTCCCACACCTCTCCCTCAATATCTCTAGTTGTCGTGCATGAACCCTTTACTCCAAATGTGAGTCTAGTCGGCAAGATATCGCCAGCATGCATCCATCAACGAATCATGTCATCAATGACAATCAACACCATAATATCTAATCATATGTACATATGTCACATCAACAACATTCAAACCCTAATATTCCACTCCCTGACTCGATCCGAAGTCCAAGGGGTTTCATCGATGCCTCAGCATCCTCAACATCCAGAGTCTTGCACACTCAGGAGAACCCAGTCAATAGCACTTGTCGATGTAAATACAGAAAAAATAGCATATCATCAGATCCACAATATTTCATAATCATAATCAAAACAACCAATAGTATAATGAATCGGATCACTTGCATGCAAGTGTCCTCAAAAAATAAGTCCTCTCAATGCACACAAGAGAGGGATGTTACATACACCCCATTTTGTTTTAAACTTCATCCTGAAGTTTCACAATATACAAGTGTTGAAATAAAGTGTATCACAGTATCATATGTCTAGCTATCAAGAAGAAATGGGAACTGCTGACACATATCATATGCATTCTCCCAGGTCGCCGAGTGTGGATTATAGTTGTCCCACTGGACCTTGACCTGATCTATTGTTCAACGATGTAGCTATCAAATGTGAAGGTCCAGGATAAGGATTGGCTCCACCATAAGAGCACCCTCGTCTGATACTTGCAAGGAACTCATGTCAATAACATGTGTAGGATCACTAGCATAATGTCCCAAAATAGATACGTGAAAAACATCGTGCATACGCCTCAAATAATCAAGCAAGGATAGTCGATAGGCCACGAACCCCTTCCTTTCCACAATATTGAAGGGTCCCACGAACCTAGGAGAGAGTTTAGCACCATTTTGAAACTTGATCGAACTCTTATGCGATTTCACCCACAAGAGGACTCGATCGCCAACTTCATAACTATGATTGACACAATGCGCATTGGCATAACTCTTTTGTCGATACTGCACTTCCTTGATCCTATGTATTATTGTTTTCATTTGATCTTCCATTTCTAGGATTGCTTCTAGTCCCACCAGGACCCTATCCTCAAGACAATCCCAAATCAAGGGCATCCGACACGGTCGCCCGCAAAGAAACTTGAAAGGCGCCATCTTAATGGTTCTTTGGTAACTTTTGTTATATGAAAATTATACCAGTGGCAATAATTCCTCCCAATGCTTATGTTGGTCCATCACGTACATATGCAACATATCATCCAAGATTTGGTTTGTTCGTTCTGTCTCCAGGTGATACACGGTACTAAAGTTAAGTTGGGTTCCCAAGGCCTCTTGGAAACTAGTCCAAAATCATCCAGTAAACATCGATCCTTGATCAGATATAATCCTCTTAGGTAGGCCATGTAGCCTCACAATCTCACTAATGAAAACTCTAGCTATGTCAAGTGCCTGATACATCGTACACATAGGAATAAAATGTGCACTCTTCGTTAGAGTGTCAAGTACCACAAAAATCGAGTTGTGTCTCCTTGCCATCAGTGGAAATCCAACAATGAAATCCATCGAAATGACCTCCCATTTCAATTCTGAAATAGAGTGTGGTTGTATTAATCCTGTCAGATGTCTATGTTCAGCCTTCACCAGTTGACATTCTAGACATCTTTCCAGGTAGTTGACTATGTATGCCTTCGTTCCTTTCTTGAAGAATAAGGGTTTAAGGTCTACCCTCATCTCCGTGACTCTGGGATGAGACATGTACACTTCTCTATGAGACTCGTTTAGGATCAAAATCCTCAAATCGTCATTGGGTGGTATGTAAATTTGACCTTTAATGCTCAATAGGTCGTCTTTGTCCATAGTGAATCCCTCAAATTTTGGTACCATCATTTTGTTTTGTCCGATAAAATCCTTGACCTCTTTGTACCAGTCATCATCATGCTATAAAGTTAGGATCTTTTCACGTATATTCATCTGAAGAGGCATCACAGAAAATATGTGTGGCCTCAGACTCAACACATCTGCCACTCAGTTCATTGTTCCTTTTACGTAAGTAATCTCAAATCGTACTCGCTAAGAAATTTTGACCAACATCGTTGTCGTGCATTCAAGTCGCTTTGTGTAAAGATGTGTTGTAGACCACAGTGATTCGCTTTTAGTTCAAAATTTTGTCCAATAAGTTAGTGTCTCCAAACTCTCAAGGCATAAACAATGGCTAACAACTCAAAATCGTGTGTTGCATAGTTCTCCTCATGCCTTCTCAACTTTCTCAAGATGTAAGTGATCACTCGATTATCTTGCATCGAGACTATGCTTAAGCCTTCCTTGGATGTGTCAGTGCATACCAAGAATTTTGCGTCCATGTTAGGGACTTTGAGTATCGTGTTGTCGTCAATAGCTCTTTGAGCCTTTGAAATGCCTCCATGCATTTCTCGGTCCAAACAACTTCTTGTTCTTCTTCTGTAATTCCGTGATGGGATTTGCTATCTTCGAAAAACCCTCGATGAACCGTCGATAGTATCCCGCTAAACCCATGAAGCTACACACTTCAGGGACATTTGTCGGTGTAGGCCATTCCATAATATCCTCGACCTTTGTTGGATCCACATCGATACCTTCATCATAGATGACATGCACTAAATAATGAATCTTCGATTGATAAAATGAGCATTTAGACAGTTTCCCAAACCATTTGTTCTCTCTAAGACACTATAGCACCAAGTGCAAGTGCTCATCATGCTCCTCCGTCATCCGAGGATATATCAAAGTATCATCAATGAATACTTGGACGAACTTGTCCAAGTATTTGCAGAACACCCCATTCATCAAACTCATAAATACCCCTGGGGCGTTCGTCATTTCCCAACGGTAAAAAGGTAAACTTGTAATGTCCAAACCTCGTCTTAAAGGCGGTCTCAGGGATTTCGTTCTCTTTTATCTATAGCTGGTGATACCCTGACCTCAAGTCGATATTTGAAAACACCATCGCACCCTTCATCTGATCAAATAGCTCATCAATCCTTGGCAACGGATATTGATTCTTGATCGTTGCTTTGTTCAATTGATGATAGTCAATGCAAAGTCTCCACAAACCATCCTTATTTTGTATGAATATAATAGGCGAAACCCATGGTGACACACTCGGGTGTATAAGTCCTAGGTCCAACAACTCGTTCAGTTGCATTTTCAACTCATGTAATTGTGGGGTCGACATCCGATAGGGTGTTCTTGTTATCGGTTCAGTCCCCCATTTTAGGTCGATGGTAAATTCCAACTCCCTCTCTAGTGAAATCCCAGGTAACTCCTCAGGGAAGATGTCTGCAAACTCTCTCACCACTAGAAGGTGTTCTAGACCTTCTGCTACTCCCTTCTTATTTAACGCAAGGATCACATAAATCTTTCATCCCTTGCGCATTCTCTTATGTGGCTGCAAGGAAGATATGAACCTCAAGGAGACTCCCTGGTTCCTACCTACAATCACGCGTCTTTGTCCCTCTTCATCGACTAAGCTCAATCGTTCTATCTTACAGTCGAGTATTGCATCATGCGATTCCAACCAGTCCATACCGATCATGATGTCATAAGACCCTAAGGTTGTGACATACAAGTTGGCCCTAGTGACAAAATATCCCAGGTTAAGGGTACAGCTCGTAATCTTCCCACCAAACTTCGGTTGGCTCCTAAATCCATTTCTACAAATCTAAACTCATCATGTTCTACTACCTTTACCTTAATTATTTTTAGCACTACACCAGAAATAAAACTCTCGGTAGCACCTAGATCTATAAAAATACTAAGGGTCTGGTCAACAACGGTACCTGACATCTCGATAACAGTCGACTAGTGCTCTACTTGGCGATTATTCACCGTTGCATGAATCCAATGGGCCTTGCCCAAATCTCCCACAGTAGTGGGTCCGACTGATCCAGATGGTCTAGTCCTCTCCACTGGCCAGTCACGCTGGTAATGTGTCTCCCCACATGTCGAAAAACCTTTATTCGGTCAAGTACTTCCGATACTCGAAGTGGAAGTTAACGGCCCACTTGCCTGGAACCCTGGTCTGTTCTTCCGAACAAGCCTAAACAGTTTTTGTTGCAGTCGACGTTGTTGTTGGTGTTGTGGTCCTCGATAAGCAGTCTCTTGCTGAGGAACTAGTCGACGAGGTGTAGTGAAAGTGGATCCTCTCTGGAAGCCAATATATGTTGGTGAATGTCTAGTTGGTGTCTGATGTTGTTGGGAACAAGATGACACCTTCCCTTCCTGTCTCGCTAGAGTCCTTCTTTGACCCCCGCTGATAATCTCCTCCTTTGCTACGAGGGCCTTCAGAACAACATCATTCAAGGAATGAGGCATCATAATCCTAACCTTTTCACTAATCTTGACATTAATTCCAAACATGAACATATTTCCCTTAAGTTTCTCGGTATTCAAGTGCAGAGCATACCAAAACAGCTACATAAAACAGGCCTCGTACTCGGGCACCATATGGTCGCCCTATCGCAAGGTGTTGAACTCGTTGAGCTAACGCTCAATAATTTCTTCAGATAGATACCTCTCTTGGAACCGTTCCTCAAACAGTTCCCATGACACGTCTTCAATGACCATGTTCAATTGTGGCAGGAGCCTCTTCCACCATAGAAGAGCTCTCCCCTTCAGTTGAAAGACCGCCCTATGGACCTTCATGCTGGAGGTCGTAATCGTGAAGCATGAAAAACATCGCCTTTCTCTCCAGCCATGCCTCGACGAATGAGCTGCCCACAGCACTCATGGACTTGAGAACTTATCCCTATCAAGTTTTCGGTGAATGCTAACTATACTCATGGGAGCACATTGTGGACCAACAGGAGTACATGCACCCTGGCCTCATCTCAGTACAGATGGTGAATCAAGGCCTCTCACATTCCCTAGAATGACCTTGTCAGACCATCATCATCCCTTACAACAATCGAATCTAGCCCAAGAACGTGTTCTTCCCCTTGGGGGTTAGACTACGAGGGTGGGGGAACTTCTGGAGGCGTCGCAGCTCCTTCCACGACACCACGTTGTGAACCTCTATGGAATCCTCTAATCGATATCACTTCATGGACACGTTAAAGTTTTAATTAGCGCTAGGTTATTACTCAAGGGTTTACTACAGTGGAAAGAACGGTGATCCAAAGTCGCAGGGTTGAACCCGCTCTGATACCATATGTAACATCCCCTACGACTACATGCGACGCATAATAAGTGAATTTTTTTTTGTTCTTTTTCTTTTTAGAAGGAAAGTAACAACAACAACAGTTAAGCATCACAACTTGATGATGAACACAACACACGCAAATCAGGCAACATACAACGTACAAACAACCAAACGCAATGACACCAATTGACACGTGTAACACAAACCTTCAATGCGAGCATGAAATAGTATTCAATGAATCAACATTTGCATGGCGCACAGTATACAAACAAAAAATGATCAATAGTGGCCTTTTGTCGTGCACCACTAGATAAATCTAATGTTTAGACAGTACTTTATTTATCATTAAATTTACGAGCGCACAAGAGAGATGACCTACACAATCTATCTAGAAAAACAACTTGAGGCGCAATTCTATTTAAAGCCCAGGTGTGCTATTTAATCAATTAATCATTAAATTGAATCTGAGGTGTGAGAAGTGATAGACCTTCTAGATATTTTAATTAATCATGAAAACATCAAGTCCATGTAACAATAACTACATTCATTCGACTTGGAAATTTAAATAATAAAAGACTAAAATACTACGCTGGTAAAACATCCATCTATCTTCTGCAATTAATAGATTACCCTCCAATAGAACCTTGTAGTCACGCCATTAGTTTCCTACGTCCCTTCCTATCCGTTATCCCTTCCTATATGAGGTATCATATATAATTTTCAATGGAATAAAGAATACCCATTAAGTCCTTTGATAAAAAGTTTATCTCCCTTATTACATTGCTTGGTTTTTTATAACTAGAAAACATAAACGATGATAACTCAAATCTTCATCACCTTAGATTGGTGTATCTCAGTAATATTTCCTGGCTTGTTTTATCTTCTAAACAGATCACATAAACCATCATGACTTGAAGTCTTCATGACATGAATCTTGATAAATTTAGTAATAATCTTGATAATACTATTAATACCTAATTTGTTGAAGGTAATGAGAAACAAAGTTTCCTTAATATTGTCTTAAGTTAAATTTAGACTATTTAAAATTATTAGAGCTATAAATCACCATTATTAAAAATAGGTAACTCTATTTCATTTCAATGGCCATAGTAAATCAATTAAATTTCATTAATCCGTAAGCAAAATTGTGGAGGGCAACATTTAAGAAATGTTTCTTGATACAGGGAGCGATCCAATAAGAGTAGCACGAAATCTTGAGGAAGGTGATATGATAAGATCCAACACGAAATTAGCTGGCAGGAAAAAGAAGGTGCAGATATCGACAAATCCCTGGTAGTAAAAACGACTTTTCCTTTTTTCAAGGAGCCAAGGTAACGTTGGTATTCAATGATTGTATGGGTTGTTATTTGAAAAACGATAAAGGAAAATGGGATGAGGAGGATTTGTGGTCCAGTAGTTAACATGCAGAGGTAAATGATAGTTAATTCCAAGGAAATTAAACAAATCACAAGAAGTGGTACTGTCAATAAAAACATAGAGGATGACAGTTAGTATCCCCAAGAATTTACACAAATCGCAGGCATTGATTCTGCCAATAAAAATGTAGAGGATGACAGTTAGTATCCCCAAGGATTTACACAAATCATAGCCATTGATTCTGCCAATAAAAATGTAGAGGATGACAGTTAGTATCCCCAAGGATTTACACAAATCCCAGGCATTGTTTCTGCCAATAAAAACGTAGAGGATGACAGTTAGTATCCCCAAGGACTTACACAAATCACAGGCATTGATTCTGCCAATAAAAACATACAGGATGACAGTTAATATCCCCAATAATTTATACAAATCGTAGTCATTGGTTCTGCCAATAAAAATATAGAGGTTAATAATTCAAAAACGTAGAGATTAATCATTCAAAAAAATAGAGATTAATCATTCAAAAACACAGAGATTAATCATTCAAAAACACATATATTAATCATTCAAAACACGGAGAATAATCATTCAAAAACGCAGAGATTAATCATTAAAAAACATGGAGATTAATCATTCAAAAATGCAGAGATTGATCATTCAAAAATGAAAAGATTATTCATGTTGGTAAGACCAATTCTCCTTGACACTCAAATTATAATTATCTGAATACGGAATTCAACCCTTGATCTAACATGAAAGACCAAATAACCTTGTTTCTAATAATAATTACGCGGAGAGTAAAATATCATTGATCAGTAAGGCTCATAGAATTTTCATAATGTAGAAGGAATTTATTTTCCTTTCAATAATATTAATGATGTACAAAAGTTCCATAATTCACAGTTGTAAAATTTATTACACAGAAATATTCATACAAATACCACTGATTTGTTGTATTTTCAGGAAGGAAATATGAATATGCATACTTTAAAACATCATATAACAAATAACAACGAATCATTATATATTCAGAAAAGGAACGGACCATAATAAAACAACATCAATCACAAAGAAATAAGGATTATTTTCACTGTACACAATAAGGAATTTGTTGGGTAATCACAAACGAAATTGGTTGAATAAAGAAACTAGAATCGTAGATCAATAAAGAAGTATTTTAGTTGCACACAATAAGGAAATTGTTGGCAGAGAAATTATCCTTCGATTATTATCCATGCACAAGAAAGAAGGGCATTTGAATCTAAATCTTTAACACCGAAGTGAAAGATAGTCGATTCGGCTCCTGGTCGACTGTGAAGGCACGGACTAATAACTTAAAGGATAGAGGAACAGAAGATAAAAACATGATTCCTTGTATTAAAAACAATAAAAACACAGAGTGAAATAAAATAATGGCCCGAGACCAAAACACAGTCTTCCTCAGTAATAATACAACGCAATAATAATCCCAACCAGAACTGGAAACTACAATAAACATGGTAATAAATCAAAGCTCAGAAACAGAGATTTAGTGACCCTTTTGCAATTTCACACGACGTACTATTTCCCAGATAGAAATTCATATCCATAACTAAATGATTATTTTTCTTTTAACAACATCTACGCAAGGGAGCTTTAGACAATAAACAAATGAATGAATAAGAAATTGTGCTAATATTTAATACAAATTATGCACACACGTACCGTAGAAAAATGTGAAGAACTGAAAGTGACTGTTTAGCGCTCACGCTACGTCCAACTCTGACTTTCCGAACGATGAGACCTCATCGGTACCTCCCAACCAACACTAGGGGTAATATTCTCCCCCTAAGCCCCCTGAGCCGCAAAGGGGCCACGCACATAATACCAGAGAATGATAGCACCCAGCTCACCTCGCAAGGTCGATCTACCACTCATTACCCGAGATGGGTGTCCCAACTCCCACAAGAGAAGTTTAGTTTCCTCTTTTCCTTAAGTTTCCTCCTTTTGTTTAAGTTTCCCTTTTTCTTAAAGTTTCCCCTTTTTATAACTAAGTTCAAAATTAGTAGGTTTAGACAAAACACCCAAATACCCCTTTTATTAATTAAACCTTTATTAATTTCCACTTTAATTATTAATTCTTGAATTTTCTTTACCCCCTTCTTGCTACATGTCTAATTAGTTTTTTTTTGTTTAGAGGTTCTACTGAGACCTAGGTTTTCAATTCACTAGGCTAAGCGACTGTTTTTAAGGGAAATTTTGTTATAAAACTTTACTTATCACATCATTCATTTTAAGGCCGACTAGGTCCTAAGGAGGCATAGTTTTCTAGGTATCAAGTATATTAATTTACCATATTTAAAATTGTGGTGTGCCCTTCAGGACACACTACGTGCTCCAAGGGTGCCACTCGCCTCTTTCTATTTTCTTTGCACGACGTGCCCTTCAAGACGCACTACGTGCTCCAAGGGTGCCACTTGCCTCTTGACTAAATTTGGTAGATGCCAAACCCATCGAGTCAATACTCTGTTAGGTGATCTTGTTGGAGACTAAGGGCCTCTGAGGAATAAGTACCCTACCTTATTGCACGCTCCTTAGAATCATCGTGAGCGACTGTCACAGTCTTCCCTCATGGCATCGTGGGTCTTGCTGAACTATGTAATCGTTAACCTATAGTTAGAGCCATGATGAGAGTGCTAGTAGACTACGGCAAGGCTACTACCTCACTTCTCCCTCAATTTCTATGGTTGTCATGCATGACCGCTTTACTCCAAATTTGATTATGGTTGGAAAGCTATCGTCATCCTGCATCCATCAACGAATCATGTCAGCAATAACAATCAACATCATAATATCTAATCATATGTACATATGTCACATCAACAACATTCAAACCCTAACAATCCACTCCCTGACTCGATCCGGAGTCCAACGGGTTTCATTGATGCCTCAGCATCCTCAGCGTCCAGATTCCTGTACACTCAGGAGAACCCAATCAATAGCACGTGTCGATGTAAATATAGAAAAATTAACATATCATCAGATCCAATATATTTCATAATCATAATCAAAACATCCAATAGTATAATGACTCAGATCACTTGCACGCAAGTGTCCTCAAAGAATAAGTTCTCTCAGTGCACGCAAGAGAGGGATGTTACATACACCCCTCCTTTTTTAAACTTTGTCCCAAAGTTTCACAGTAAAAAAGTGTCGAAATAAAGTGTATCACGTTATCATATGTCTAGCTATCAAACAGAAATGGGAACTGCTGACGCGTATCATATGTCTCCTCCTAGGTCGTCGAGTGTGGACTATAGTTGTCCCACTAAACATTGACCTGATCTATTGTTCGACGCCATAGCTGTCAAATCAGAAGGTCTAGTACGCACATTGGCTCTGCCGTAAGAGCACCCTCGTCTGATACCTGCAAGGAACTCATGTCAATAACATGTGTAGGATCACTAACATAATGTCTCAAAACAGATACAAGAAAAACATCATGCATACACCTCAAAGAATCAAGCAAGGCTAGTCTATGGGCCATGGCCCCCTTCCTTTCCACAATCTCGAAGGGTCCCACGAACCTAGGAGAGAGTTTAGCACCCTTTCCAAACTTGATCGAACTCTTATGTGGTTTCACCCGCAAGAAGACTCAATCGCCAACTTCATAAATGAGATTGACATGATGTGCATTAGCATAACTCTTCTGTCGATCCTAGGCTTCCTTGATCCTTTGTATTATTATTTGCATTTAATATTCCATTTCTAGGATCGCTTCTAGTCCCACGAGGACCCTATCCTCAAGTCAATCCCAACTCAAGGGTGTCCGACACAATCACCCGCAAAGAAACTCAAAAGGCACCATTATAATGGTGCTTTGGTAACTGTTGTTATATGAAAATTATACCAGTGGCAAGAATTATTCCCAACGCTTATGTTGGTCCATCATGTACATGCGCAACATATCCTCCAACATTTGGTTTGGTCGTTCGGTATTCTCGTCTGTCTCCAGGTGATATGCGGTACTAAAGTTAAGTTAGGTTCCCAGGGCCTCTTGGAAACTAGTCCAAAATCATCTAGTAAACACTGATCCCCGATCGGATATAATCCTCTTAGGCACACCATGCAGCCTCACAATATCACTGATGAAAATTCTAGCTATGTCAAGTGCATGATACATTGTATGCACATGAATAAAATGTGCACTCTTCGTCAGAGTGTTAACTACTACAAAAATTGATTCGTGTCTCCTTGTCGTCAATGGCAATACAACAATGAAATCCATCGAAATGAGATCCCATTTTGATTCTGAAGTAGTGTGTGGTTGTAGTAATCCTATTGGATGTCTATGTTCAGCCTTCACCTGCTGACATTCTATACATCTTGCCACGTAGTTGACTATGTTTGCCTTCATTCCTTTCCAGAAAAATAAGGGTTTAATGTCTGCCCTCATCTTCGTGACTTTGCGATGAGCCATGTACACTACTCTATGAGCCTCATTTAGGATCAAACTCCTCAACCCATCATTGGGTGGTACGTAAATTGGACCTTTAATGCTCAATAATCCATCATTGTCCACAGTGAATCCCTCAATTTTTTGTATAATCATTGTGTTTTGTCCGATAAAATCCTTGACCTCTTTGTACCAGTCATCATTGCACTGTAAATTTAGGATATTTTCACGTAGGTTCGTCTCAAGAGGGATCATCGAAAATATGTGTGGCCTTAGACACAACACATCCACCACTCTATTCATTGTTCCTTTTATGTAAGTAACCCCGAATCATACTCGCTAATCAATTCTGACCAACATCATTGTCATGTGTTCAAGTTGCTTTGCGTAAAGATGTGTTGTAGACCACAGTGGTCTGCTTTTAGTTCAAAAAAAATTCCAACAAGGTAGTGTCTCCAAACTCTCAAGGCATGAACAATGGCTAACAACTCCAAATCATGCGTTGCATAGTTCTCCTCATGCCTTCTCAACATTCTCGATATGTAAGCAATCACTTGACCATATCGCATCAAGACTCCGCCTAAGCCTTCCTTGGATGCGTCAGTGCATACCAAGAATTCTGTGTCCATGTCAGGGACTTTGAGTATTGTGTTGTTGTGAATAGCTCCTTGAGCCTCTGAAATTCCTATGCACATTTCTCGGTCTAAACAACTTCTTGTTCTTCTTCTGCAATTCTATGATTAGATTTCCTATCTTTGAAAAAACCTCGACGAATTGTCGATAGTATATCGCTAAACCCATGAATCTACGTACTTCGAGGACATTTGTCGACGCATGCCATTCCATAATAGCCTCAACCTTTATTGGATCCACAACGATACCTTTGTCAGAGATGACATGCCCTAAATAATGAATCTTCGATTGATAAAACTAGCATTTAGACAGTTTACCAAACCATTTGTTCTCTCAAAGAAACCGTAGCACCAAGCATAACTACTTGTCATGCTCCTCCATCATCTGATGATATATCAAAATGTCATCAATGAATACTTGGACAAACTTTTCCAAGTATTCACAGAACACCCCATTCATCAAACTCATAAATACCCCCGAGGCATTCATTAGTCCCAATGGTAAAACAATAAACTCGTAATTTCCAAGCCTCATCTTAAAGGCGGTCTTAGATATGTCATCCTCTTTGATCCGTAACTAGTGATACCCTGACCTCAATTCAATCTTTGAAAATATTGTCACACCCTTCATATGATCAAATAGATCATCAATCCTTGGTAGCACATACTGACTATTGATTGTTTCTTTGTTCAATTGACAATAGTCAATGCAAAGTCTCCATGACCCATCCTTCTTCCGTATGAAGATAACAATTGAACCCCACAGTGAAACACTTGGAAGTATAAGTATTAGGTCCAACAACTCCTCTAGATGCATTTTCAGGTCCTATAACTCTAGGGTCGACATCCAATAAGGCATTCTCGGTATCATTTTAGTCCCCGATTTTAGGTCTATGGTAAATTCCAACTCCCTCTCTGGTGGCATCCCAAGTAACTCCTCAAGGAAGACGTCCGCAAACTCTCTCACCACCGGAAGGTGTTCTAGACCTTCCGCTACTCCATTATTGTTTAACACAAGGATCGCATAAAGCTTACATCCCTTGTGCATGCTCTTTCGTAGCTGCAAGGAAGAGATGAACCTCAGGGAGACTCCCTGATTCCTACCTCCAATCATTCATCTTTGTCCCTTGTCATTGACCAAGATCAACCGTTTTGTCTTACAGTCGAGTATCACATCATGCGATTCCAACCAGTCCATATCGGTCACGACGTTATAAGACCCTAAGGTTTTGACGTACAGGTTATCCCTAGTGACAAACTCTCTGAGGTTAAGGCTACAACCCATAACCTTCCCACCAACCTTTTTTTTGGCTCCCGAAGACATTTCTACAAAGATAAAATCTTCCTGTTCGACTGCCTTTACCTTAATTATTTTTAGTGTTGCACCAGAAATAAAACTCTTGATAGCACTTGGATCTATCAAAATACTAAGGTTCTAGTCATCGATGGTACCTGACATCTCGAGCACAATCGACTGGTGCTCTTCTTAGCGGTTATTCACCGCTGCATGAATTCGATGGACCTTGCCCAAATATCCCACAGTAGTGGGTCCAACTGATCCATATGTTATGGTCCTCTCCACTAGGCAGTCACGTTGGTAATGTGGCTCCACACATGTCCAACACCCTTTCTTCATTCCAATACTCCTGGTACCCAGAGTGGAAGTTGACAGCCCACCGGCCTAGAAGCCTAATTTGTTCTACTGAATAGGTCGACTGCTACTACGGTCAACGTTGTTTTTGGTGTTGTGGTCCTCAGTAATGATTTTGTTTCTAAGGCATTGGTCACCGAGGTGTAGTGAAAGTGGATCCTCTTTGGAAGCCACGATATCCTGGTGAATGTCTAGTTGGTGTTTGATGTTGTTTCACACTAGATGACACCTACCCTGCCTATCTCACTGGATTCCTTCTTTGACGCCCGCTTATAAGCTCCTCCTCTGCTATGAGGGCCTTCTGAACAACATCATGCAAGGTTTAAGGCATCAGAATCCTAACCTTTGCATGGATGTTGACATTAAGGCCAAACACGAACCTGTTGCCCTTAATTTTCTCGGTATTCAGGTGCAGATCCTACCGAAGCAGCTCCATAAAATGAGCCTCATACTCGGGCACCATATGGTCGCCCTGTCGCAAGGCATTGAACTCATTGAGCTGACATTCAATAAATTCCTTGGAGAGATACCTCTCTCGGAACCGTTCCTCGAACAGTTCCCATGACAAGTCTTCAATGGCCATGTTCAATTATGGCAGGAGTGTCTTCCACCATAGAAGAGCACTCCCCTTCAGTTGAAAGACCTCCCTATGAATCTTCATGTTGGAGGTCATAATCGTGAAGCGTGAAGCTCATCGCCTTGCTCTCTAGCCATGCCTCAATGGTTGAGCCATCTGTGGCACTCATGGACATGAGAACTTATCCCTATCGAGTTCTCAGTGAATGCTAGTGGTACTGGATGGGGCGCGCTATGGATCCTCTGGGGTATAGGCACCCTGGCCTCATCTCAGTAAAAATGGTGAATCAAGGCCTGTGACATTCCCTGGAAGGACCTTGTTAGACCATCATCATCCCTTATAGAAATCAAATCCATCCCAAGGAATTTTTCTTCCCCTTGGGGGTTAGACTATGAGGGGGTGGGAGCTTCTGGAGGCGTCGCACCTCCTTCCACAACACCATGTTGGGAACCTCTGTGGTGTCCTCTAATCAATATCACTGCATGGACACGTTAAAGTTTCAATTATCACTAGGTTATTACTTAAGGGTTTACTGCAGTGGAAATCATGGTGATCCACAATCGCAGGGTTGAACCTGCTGTCATACCATATGTAACATCCCCTTTCATTACGAATACATGCGACGCATAATAAGTGCAATTTTTTTTTTGTTCTTTTTCTTTTTAGCACGAAAGTAACAACGACAATAGTTAAGCATCACAACTTGACGATGAACACAACTCACACAAATCAGGCAACAGACAACATACAAACAACCAAATGCAACGACACCAACCGACACGTGTAACATGAACCTTCAATGCGAGCATGAAATAATATTCAATGAATCAACATTTGCATGGAACACATTATACAAAAAACAACCAATCAATAGTGGCCTTTCGTCGCGCACCACCAAATAAATATAATGTTTATATAGTACTTTATTTATCATTAAATTGATGAGCACGCAAGAGAGATGGCATACACAATCTATCTAGCAAAACAACTTGAGGTGAAATTCTATTTAAAGTCCAGGTGCGTTATTTAATCAATTAATCATTAAATAGAATTTGATGTGTGAGAAGTGATAGACCTTCCGGGTATTTTAATTAATCATGTGAACATCAAGTCCATGTAACAATAACTACATTCATTCGACTTGGAAATTTAAATAAGAAAAGACTAAAATACTACACTGGTAAAACATCCATCTATGTTATGCAGTCAATAGATTACCATCCAATAGAACCTTTTCGTCGTGCCATTAATTTCCTACGTCCCTTCCTATCCTTTATCCCTTCTTGTATGAGGTATCATATATAATTGTCAATGGAATAAAGAATACCCATTAAGTCCTTTGATAAAAAGTTTATCTCCCTTATTACATTGCTTGGTTTTTTATAACTAGAAAACATAAATGATGATAACTTAAGTCTTCATCACCTTAGATTGGCGTATCTCAGTAATATTTCCTACCTTGGTTTATCTTCTAAACAGATCACATAAACCATCATGACTTGAAGTCTTCATGACATGAATCTTGATAGACTTAGTAATAATCTTGATAATACTATTAATACCTAATTAGTTGAAGGTAATGAGAAACCAAGTTTCCTTAATATTGTCTTCAGTTAAATTTAAACTATTTAAAATTATTAGAGCTATCAATCACCATTATTAAAAATAGGTAACATTATCTCATTTCAATGGCCATAGTAAATCACTTAAATTTCATTATTCCGTAAGCAAAATTGTGGAGGGCAACATTTAAGAAATGTTTCTTGATACAGGGAGCCATCCAACGAGAGAAGCACAAAATCCTGAGGAATGTGATATGATAAGATACAATGCGGAATTACTGGCAGGAAAAAGAAGGCGCGGATACCGACGATTCATTGGCAGTAAAAATGATATTGCAAGGATCCAACATAAAATTGCTAGTCCATGATTTCATGGGATGCTATTTGACAAACAATAAAGTAAAACGGGATGAGGAGGAGTCGCGGTCCAGTAGTTAACAAGTAGAGGTAAATGATAGTTAAGATCCAAGGAAATTACACAAATCACAAGTAGTGGTACTGTCAATAAAAACGCAAAGGATGACAGATAGTATCCCCGAGAATTTACACAAATCGTAGGCATTGATTCTGCCAATAAAAACATAGAGGATGGCAGTTAGTATCCCCAAGTATTTACACAAATCGCAGGCATTGATTCTGCCAATAAAAACGTAAAGAATGACAGTTAGTATCCCCAAAGATTTACACAAATCGCAAGCATTGATTCTGCCAATAAAAACGTAGAGGATGAAAGTTAGTATCCCCGAGGATTTACACAAATAGCAGGCATTTATTCTACCTATAAAAACGTAGAGGATGATAGTTAGTATCCCGGAGAATTTAAACAAATCGTAGGCATTGGTTCTGCCAATAAAAATGTAGATGTTAATCATTCAAAAACGTGGAGATTAATCATTCAAAAATGCAGAGATTAATCATTCAAAAATGCAGAGATTGATCATTCAAAACTGAAAAGATTAATTATTCAAAACACAAAGATTAATCATTCAAAAACACGGAGATTAATCATTCAAAAACACAGAGATTAATCATTCAAAAATGTAGAGATTATTCATGTTGGTAAGACCAATTCTCCTTGACACTCAAATTATAACTATCTGAATATGGAATTCAACCCTTGATCTAACATGAATGACCAAATAACCTTGTTTCTGATAATAGTTATGTGGAGAGTAAAACATCATTGATCAATAAGGCTCATAGAAATTTCATAATGTAGAAGGAATTTATTTTCCTTTCAATAATATTAAATATGTACAAAAGTTTCATAACTCACAGTTGTAAAATTTATTACACAGAAATATTCATACAAATACCATTGATTTGTTGTATTTTCATGAAGGAAATATGAATACACATACTATAAAACATCATATAACAAGTACCAATGAAACGTTGTATATTCAGAAAAGGAACGACCCATAATAAAACAACATCAATCACAGAGAAATAAGGAGTATTTTCGTTGTACACAATATGGAATTTGTTGGGCAATCACAAACGAAATTGGTTGAATAAAGAAACAAGAATCCCAAATAAATAAAGAAGTATTTTTGTTGTACACAATAAGAAAATTGTTGGCACGGAAATTACCCTTCACTTATTATCCATGCATAAGAAAGCAGGGCATTTGAATCTAAATCTTTAACACCAGAGTGAATGACAGTTGATTCGTCTCATGTCCAACTTCTCAGGCATGAACTAATAACTTAAAGGATAAAAGAAAAGAAGATAAAAACACAATTCCTTGTATTAAAAAAATAAAAATGTAGAGTGAAATAAAATAATGGCCTGAGACCAAAATGCAGTCTTCCTCGGTAATAATACAACACGGTAATAATCCCAAACAGAACAGGAAACTACAATAAACGCAGTAATAAATCAAATCTCAGAAACATAAATTTAGTGACCCTTTTGAAATTTCACATGGCACACTATCGCCCAGATAGAAATTCATATGCATAACTAAATGAGTCTTTTCCTTTTAACAACATCTACGCAAGCGAGCTTTCGACAATAAAGAAATACATGAACAAAAAATTGAGCTAATATTTAATACAAATTATGCACATGCGTATCGTAGCCAAATGCGAAGAACCAGAAGTGACTATCTCACGCTCACACTCCATCCAACTCTGACTTGTCTACCGATGAGACCACACCAGTACCTCCCATCCAATGTTAGGGGTACTCTTCTTCCCTCTGGGCCCCTTGAGCCGCAAAGGGGCCATGCACACAATATCAGAGAATGCTAGCACCCATCTCGCCTCGCAAGGTCGAGCTACCACTCATTACTTGAGTTGGGTATCCCAACTCCCACAAGAGAAGTTCAGTCAAGATAAATTTCAGCAGCGTAACGTTACGCAAGCCAGATGTGTTTCATACTCCTCCTTCGCCATCATCTTTATAGAGTTTCTTAGTCATTAGTTTCCCAAACCCTCATTAAATTAATTTTTCATTTATTTAATTAGGAAAAACCTCGCCCATGCAAATGTCACCCGATCCCCTAGTTGCACCAAAAAATCAATTTGTTAATTAATTAAATATTCCTATTTCCCTCACCCACCTAAAAACGTTCCTAAAAACACTCCTCGGTGTCCCAATATTCCCTTACAATTCTGAAATGACTTACGTCTTACTTAATTCCTAGTTGAGTTCATAAATAGAAAGTTCCAAAGGCTAGATTCCTTACTAAGTTAGACATTCCCCTTTTTCTTTAAGTTTCCTCTTTTCTTTAAGTTTCCTCTTTTCCTTAGGTTTCCCCATTTTCTTTAAGTTTCTGTTTTTCTTAAAGTTTCCCCATTTTATAACTAAGTTCAAAATTAGCTGGTTTAGACAAAACACCCAAATACCCCTTTTATTAATTAAACCTTTATTAATTTTGACTTTAATTATTAATGCTTGAATTTTATTTACCCTCTTCTTGTTACATGTCTAATTAATTTTTTTTTTGTTCAGAGGTTTTACTTAGACCTAGGTTTTCAATTCACTAGGCTAGGCAACAATTTTTAAGGGAAAATTGTTATTAAAATTTACTTATCACATCATTCATTTTAAGGTCGACCAGGTCCTAAGGAGGCATAGTTTTCTAGGCATTAGGCTTATTAACTTACCATATTTAAAATCATGATGTGCCCTTCAAGACGCACTACGTGCTCCAAGGGTGTCACTTTCCTCTTTCTATTTTCTTTGCATGACGTGCCCTTCAAGACGCACTACGTACTCCAAGGGTGCCACTCACCTCTTAACTGAATTTGGTAGATGTCAAACCTCTAGAGTCAATACTCCATCAGGTGATCTTGTGGGAGACTAAGGGCCTAAAGGAATAAGGATCATGACTTATTGTACACCCATTAGAATCATCGTGAGCGACTGTCATAGTCTACCCTCACGACATCATGGGTCTTCTCGAACTAGGTAATCGTTAACCTACAGTTCGATCCACGGCAGGAGAGCTAGCAGGCTCCAACAGAGCTTCTTCCACACCTCTCCCTCAATGTCTTTGGTTGTCATGTGTGACCCCTTTACTCCAAATGTGAGTCTGGTCGGCAATCTATCGTCAACTTCCATCCATCAATGAATCATGTCAGCAATAAAAATCAACATCATAATATCTAATCATATGTACATATGTCACATCAACAACATTCAAACCCTAACAGTCCACTCCTTGACTTAATCTGGAGTCCAATTGGTTTCTTCGATGCCTCGACATCCTCAGAGTCCAGAGTCCTGCAAACTCAGGAGAACCCAGTCAATAGCACCTATCGATGTAAATATAGAAAAAATAACATATCATCAAATCCACAATATTTCATAATCATAATCAAAATAGCCAATAGTATAATGACTCGGATCACTTGCACACAAGTGTCCTCAAAGAATAAGTTTGCTCAATGTGTGCAAGAGAGGGATGTTACAAAGTTGAACAAGCTGAAAAAGTTGCAGATTTTAAACACATGTTTTCCCCTACCTTGTATCTATCTTAATTTTTACTTAAAAGTAAAATCTAAAAATACCCTTTTGAAGAGAACAGTTTGAGGATTTTGAATATAAATGTTTCTAAATTTTCCACTGTGTATTTTTAGAGATTTGGATATTCCATTTCAATAAGACATAATATCACCTGAAAATATTATGCAATGATTTTTTTATAAAATTAAATAAAATTAGATAAAAACAATGAAAATGAAAACAAATTATATCCATCGAAAGTAGATTCAATTTTGCAAATGTTGATATCAACTCCGAAACTAAATTCTTGGAATTTGAATTCTTTGAAAATATCTCAAGGCCATCAATGACGCTGAACTCCAATATATATCGACAATCGATGGAATTCCACTCATAAAAGTAATCTATGAAGGGTAAGGTACTATTTTTTAATTTAGAAATGAAATCCATCGTGATCATCGATCTCTTGATGACTTGGTCTACTAACCTCATCGTACAATCTTTTAGACTTGAGCTACTCAGTTGATCGTACAATCATCTCATTCTTGGGAAATCAATGACCAATTAATGGTAAAGAAATGTGGATTTGAATCAAATCCATCTATCTATACATGACTTTATGAAATATTTAATTATGGATTTGAAAATTTGAAAATCCATCTATCTATACATGACTTTCTAAAATATTTAATACTTTATTGCAGGGTGGTTTACTGTTCATTAGGCGTCCTTTAAGGGGATTTTCCTCTCCTATCTTTCGTTGTCTCTCGAGGGAATACTATAACCTACCACCTATCTGTCATATTTGATGAATATTCTCTCTCCATGATTCTTTTTCGTTGTCTCTCAAGGGCATATTAGAACCTGCCACATGTCCGTCAAATTTGAAAAATACTATCCCTCCACGCGTCTTCTTTCTAACCGAATACAACCTATTAGGGTTCAATATTTATTCTAGATGACATTAGATGCAGATTCTCTTCTATAACCTCTACCTTCAAGTCACATAATCTAACATCACTTAAATCTAGCTTCAGAGCTCACTGCCTTCTGCTGCATCACCTTCGCTCCACATATACCTACAGTTGTGACTATTCATGATGTACATGAACTAAATGACTACGATGATTCCCCAGGAGATAGTGAGAAAAAATTCCAAGCAGAAGAGTCCCATCCCCAACTTGTAAAAATCCACCCAATACAGAAACAGGTGGATGAATATGGTAAATAATTCTTTATACGCATTGGGTGATACAATGCTCTAAGATTGTAGGAATTTATGGATCAAAAAATTGTTGGCGTAGTCGTATATCTATGGGATGAGACTGTAAACAAATATATCCGCAGTCTATGCTATTCTCATAGAATCCCCCAAGAAGATGATTATGGACTTGGAGAAGGCATCGATAAGTGTGAGAGGTATGACCATTCCCATGAGGAGTATGGACCATCACTCAAGATAGATACCAAACACCTAGTATTTATTCACTTCCTAGGCCTGTCCGCATAGCTTCTCCACGGTGCTCCCCATACCCATTTGTTTCCAAAAGAAAAAATGCCAGATTCAGATCTATGATTCGCAGGAGAAAATAAAGAAATAAAATGAACCAGAAGCTCCATTGCCATTCTCAGTAAACTAATCAAAAATTTTATAAGGATATTAGCATGATTAGTATATACTGTAAGGCCATATGAAAATACTTGGATCCTAGTGTTCCCAAGAAACACAATAGCGAGCTCTAGGTTTTCGATATGGATAGAGAAGATCTAGGTAGCTATGGTCATCATGTAGTTCACCATGTACATCGCCACTGTTGGCATGGCCATGCAGCAGAGCTACTTGGATTCCAAGAACATGGCGTCTCTCATAATTGTTTTTCCAATCTTATCCACGCTCACACCACCATCATGGAACGATGAGGATGCAATTAATGATGATAGCTTAGGCACATAATACATGTTAATTTCATGCTTATAGTTTCCCACAAAATACTTGTTAAGTTCAATTCTTTGATTAATTAGTATTCATTAGAACTTTGGTTTTCCCATCTCACATTCCAATGTTGTTTAAGAATTGATAATTAACGAAATATTATCTTCAAAAAATACTAAGAAAATATTTGCAAAGTAATACCAAATCATTACACCCTTCTACTTCGAGGTGGACTAGGTTTGGATGTATGTTAGAATTTTCTTAAAATAGTTCTCAACTAGAACTAATTCTATGTAAACCATATGTGCAAAGGTGTCTTACATTAAAAATATTAATCTTTTTTAATCAAATAAAATTTTATTGATCTTATATAAATTTAAAAAATACACTTTACATAGATCATAAACATATCAATGAGTATTGGAATTTGAATAAAAAAATTTATGTAAATAAAAGTTTTAATTAGAATTGGAATTTGATTTTCAAAACCTTTGTAATTAAAAGTTTTAATTAGTATTTGAATTTGATTATCAAATTCTATGTAATTAAAGTTTCAAAACATTGTTCCCACCTGAGGATCCAAAAGGGAATGTTTTCTCGTCGTTCTAATAAAAGTAGTGGTGACTGATCATTGTATTCTAGTAAGCTCATTTTTTCATTCAAATGTTTGAAACTGTAAGTGAGGAGTAGGAGAATACCACCAAATTAATCAGAGGGGTTTTGTATGTTATCCATTTTCCCTCCATTGTCACTAAAATTTTAGATGGGATGTGCAAGTTTTCATTATTATCATTTTCCATTCAACACCATTGACGTTTTCAAGACTCTATCTTACTTATCAAATCAATTAGCGACGCCTTATCAATGAATAATTAGTTGAATGGCTCCAGATATATATCCAATTCTCAACGATTTTGGCAAGATTTTTCTGAAGTAAAAGGCCCCAACGACTCTTTGAAATATGTGGATTGCCTTACCACATCTGTCTTTGATAAAAAAATACAAGCATGACTACATGGAGCTCATCCCCTTTTTCCCGTTGAGTCCTACGTGCACATTTCTCATGAATCTCATATTGATCTCCTCCTTTACGTATTCATATTGACTAATTTGACTCAAACCCTTCACCTCTGAAGCGTGATTGGTGTATATTTTTTTGTTTACCAATTGCAAGATCACTCGAGTGAAAATTTAGAAAAAGGTGGTACTGTGATGGTTGTGAGGGCTCGGTCGGACTACGATCAATTTGATGATCGGTGACAAGGGTAAGAATCTTACAAAGCCTACCTAGTACTCATTAATTCCTTGTAAAACCATTAAATTAAACTTAAAAAATAATTGCGAGGAAGAGGCAGCTAACAATTGGAGTCAGTGGCAGGTTCCATAACCCAGAGAAAATGTATCAAACAGGTGGAATTACTTAATTGGTTAAGGACAGACGAAGAAAATTCGAAAAAGAACCTCCCCTTAAAACACCTTCAATGATGCTTTATGTGATGCATTTCTTTAAAAAAAATCGATTCGATTTGTGTATTTTATCATGATATTTTAGAGTGATGGTTACATTCTACACTATAGTGTTCAGTGTTTTCTTTGTCGATATGCTATATAGGAATGCAAAGAGAAGAGAAAAACAAAGTCTCAAATATCATATGATAAAAGGAAGCAATATTGAAAAATTGAGATCAAAAGTAGTAGAGTTGGTTGAAAATCATATTCCTCTAGAGATGCAATTAAATCCATCTTGTTCAATCACTGGACTCTTAACGAAGATTATGACAGTAACTTACTAATAGATTGTAGTTTTTGTGACCGCTAAGGTGGGTATAGCACATGTAGAGGACATATAGTGATTTTCATGGTGGCAACTATTTGTTGAATGATTATTGGGTTGGAAATATTTAAAGAATGATTTAGATTTTCAAATATATTTTATGGAAAGATTTTAAAAATTGCTTTAGATTTATTCCTAAAAGTGTTAATCTCAGATTTTTTCCTCTACAAGAGATAGCGTGAACTAGCATGTTGATTCTCTGTCGATACGGGACACTCAAGGTGGTTCTCACATAGATAACTTTATCGGACGAAGCATATTTTCGTTTCCTATATATTTGGAAAAATTTATTACACTAATCACTTCTCTATATTATATTTGTTTCAATGTTGATTTTCTCACTAAATGTGGTGATCATAAAACATATGTTACTCGGGTTTTTTCGTCGTTTTCTTTCCCCTACTTCAGGGGTATGCTAGTTATTTATTGTGTGTGTGTGTGGGGGGGAGAGAATGATGATTGACTAGAATTGATGTGTATAAATACATGAAGGGTTTGATAAGTCATGTTGGTCATGTCCTTCAGAAAAAGGTATTACTATCATTAATTACAATATAATAAATGTAAAATACATCCAAGTGTGTCACCTTAGGGTGCGCTTGTTATTTTCATAAGAAAGAAGGATGGGTTGTGGATACTTTGTATTGACTACCATCAATTGAACAAGGAAACGATCAAGAACCAATATCCATTGCCAAGAATAGATGATTTTTTTGACCAAATGAAAGGAACAGTTATGTTTTCAAAGATCGACTTGAGATCAGGATATCACCAGTTACGGATCAAAGAGGAATACATTCCTAAGAATGCATTCAAGACAAGGTTCAGACATTATGAGTTTATCTTTTTACCATTAGGACTGACAAACGCCCCAGGGATATTCATGAGCTTGATGAATGGGGTGTTCCGTGAATACTTGGAAAAGTTTGTTCAAGTATTCATTGATGACATATTGATATATTCTTGAACAACAGAAGAACATGAAGAACATTTGTGCTTGGTACTACAGTGTTTACGAGAAAACAAATTATACGGGAAACTGTCAAAATGCTCTTTTTATCAATCGAGGTTTCATTACTTAGGGTATGTTATCTTTGGCGAAGGCATCGTTGTGGATCCAGAAAAGTTAGAGGCTATTATGGAATGGCATGCACCGATGAACGTACCCGAAGTACATAGATTTATGGGCTTAGCAGGATATTACTGACGGTTCGTTGAAGGTTTTTCGAAGATAGAAAATATGATCACGAAATTGCAAAAGAAAAAGAAGAATTTTGTATGGACCGAGAAGTGTGCAGAAGCATTTCAAAGGCTTAAGGGGTTATTGATGATAGCGCTGATACTAAAATTCCCTAACATGGACCGGGACTTCTTGGTATGCACGGATGCATCCAAGGAAGGTTTAGGCAGAGTATTGATGCAAGACGGTCAAGTGATTGCTTACATCTTAAGGAAATTAAGAAATCATGAGGGGAACTACGCGATGCATGATTTGGAGTTATTTGCCATTATGTATTCCTTGAGAGTGTGGAGACACTATCTAATTGGATGGAAGTTCGAACTAAAAACAGATCACTATGGATTGCAGCACATATTTACGTAGAGTGACTTGAACACGCGACAAAGGCATTGGTCAGAATAGCTTAGCAAATACAATTTTGATATTAATTACATAAAAGGAACAGTGAAAAAAGTGGAAGATGTGTATTTTTTGTGATACCTCTTCAGACGAATCTTCAAGAAAATATTCTAACTATACAATTCGATGATGACTGGTATAAATAGGTTAAGTAAATATCGGACAAGACACCATGTTGGTACCTAAGTTTGAAGGATATACATTGGACAACGAAAAATTGATGAGGTATAATAACCTTATTTATGTACCGCCTAACTATGAATTGAGAAGTTTGATCTTAAGCGAAGCTCATAGAGCAGTGTACATGGCTCATCTAGGAGTCACGAAGATGAGGGAAAACCTTAAGCCCTTATTCTTCTGCAAAGGAATGAAGGTGTACATAGTTAGCTACATGGCGAGGTGTCTAGAATGTACGCAAGTGAAGGTTGAACATAGACATATGAGAGGATTACTACAGCCACACGATATTCCAGAATCAAAATGGGAGGTCATTTCGATGGAATTTATTGTTGAATTTCCGTTGATGGTAAAGAGGCACGACTCAATGTTGTGGTAGTTGACACTCTGACGAAGACTTCACATTTTATTCCTGTGCGCACAAAGTATTAGGCGCCAGACATAGGTAGAGATTTTATCAGCAAGATTGTGAGATTACATGGCATGCCTAAAAGGATCATATCTGATAAAGGATCAGTGTTTACAAAATGTTTTTGGACAAGTTTCCAAGAGGCCTTGGGGACACAAATGAACTTTATTGTAGCATATCACCCTAATACAGATGGGTAGATAGAAAGAACAAAACAAATTTTGGAAGATACGTTGTGTATGTATGTTATAGACCAACAGAAGCGTTGGGAAGAGTTCTTTCCAATGGTATAGTTTGCGTACAACAACATCTATAAAAGTACCATTAAGATGGAACCATTTGAGTTCTTTTAAGGCTGACCATGTCGAACACCATTAGGTTGGGATCGACTTGAGGATAGGGTCCTGGTGGGACCAAAAGTGATCCAAGAAATGGAAGAACAAATGAAAACGATAAGACAAAGGATTAAAGAAGTGTAAGATAAACAGAAGAGTTATGTCGATGAGGATTGCGTTGACCATGATTATGAAGTTGGTGCTCGAGTTTTCTTATGGGTGAAACCGCACAAGAGTTTGATCAAGTTTGAAAAGGGTGATAAACTCTCTCCTAGGTTTGTGGGACCTTTCGAATTTGTGGAAAGGAAGGGACCAGTGTCCTATTGATTAGCCTTGTCTAATTCTTTGAGGAGTATGCAAGATGTTTTTCATGTATATATTTTGAGATATTGTGTTAGTGATCCTACACATGTGATTGACATAATTTATTTGCAAGTGTCGGACGAGGGTGCACTCATGGAGGAGACAATCCGCATTATAGACCATTGCATTCGATAGCTACATCGTCGAATAGTCAATCAAGTCAAGGTCCAGTGGGAAAATTATAGTCCACACTCGGCTACCTGGTGTTGAGCACTCAACACACCCTAAAAATACTTTATCAACTTTTTAACCTTTTTGGGTACCACTTGATCTTTTGCACTGTCTAATTCGATTTCATTTTGGAAAATGTTTTTGTCTCTGCTTATTCTCATGACTCTCATCACCTATTCAAGTTTTCGTGAACTTATGAAACCCCATGACTAAAAATACCTTAACACCTGAATAAAGAGTCAGCAGCTAAACACTTCACCCAACGCGCTCAGGTTCGGCATCAGAAGGAATTCAAAGAAGAAAAAGGAACCACTTGGAAAACCATAATCGCCGAGTGTCGATCTCTATCGACATCGCCAGAAGGAAGTTTTGGTTTGTGCTAAGTTTTTTGCATAACGATATCGTTGATAGTCGATTCCCCTTTGGCATCGGTAAAAGACGGGGAAGACAGACGTTAACAAAGAATGAAAAGATATCGTTGATAGCCGATGCCCGATGCACTTTATCAGAATCAAGTAAAATCCAGAAGGATCATGACAAACATTTTGACCACGATAAAATTTATCCCCGATGCATTTTCGACTTCAGGACTTTTTCAAGAGATCCGATCTGAAAGCGCTTTGATAAGTTCATCGTTGATCGTCAATCCATGACACTTTTTCAGCATTGGCAATATAAGGTTGGTTTTAGAACGAATAACTTAAGGAAATTCCCGACTCTGATTAATACAAGTGAAATAAGTCACTAGTATCCAACGCCATGTATCCTTACCAAGTAAGAGGGTTGTACGGTCTAGTTTTATCTCGAGTCATTCTTGGTTCCCTAGGTCTGAGTGACACCTTCGTGTCAGCTTTGCCGCATCGGCATTGTATGGTAAGATCGATCGGCATCGGATCTTTTCGCATGAGGATATCAACGAAAAAATTCATAGCACAAACCCGATCCCCGATCCACCCACTGAAAGAGTGACACGATAGGATGTTTTAGCATTAGATACCATCAAACTTTGAGCATTTACAAAGCTAATTAATACTCTATCCTGCATTAGTTGCTACATTCGTCGTCAACCCACGATGAATTTAAGTTCTAGAGATTCGACGGCGGATTTATTTTAAATTCACTCATAACCTGAATTGAATGGATGATACGACACAGTAAGGTCTTTCATGTTTAAAATCTCTTGAGATGTTGTGAACAAAGTCATTCTGCGTGTAATAAAAGTCCAGAGCATCCGAAGGAGCAAGACGAGCAACTCGAAGGCTATATCAACCCCATGATTACCAAAATAACCAGGTTTTAGCAAGCTTTAGAGGTATGTATCTGAGTCTGTAAATTCATTGGATATAATTTATATGTGCTTATCTAGTTTTTACACTATCTATGAAGTTATTCTTAAGTTGCAGGAACAATTCCTCCAAGAAATCCAACCACCAGACACTCGCCGAGAGAACCAAATCTAAAATAACTAGAGACTCTTTTCCAAGGATCGTGAGGCAATTGGAGTATGTCCCTAGGCTGGAGCCTTTTGTCAAGACAGCAACGAAGAAATTTTTCATCCAGCCTCCAGCCTTTTGAAATAAAGAGGCAAGCGCCGGGTCGAAGATGGCGCTCCCACAGTGGGGGGATCTCTTTAACAGGATCAGTCGAGAATAATACCCAAAATATGTTCCACATAGTGATCTAGACATAAGGGCGCTTGACAACCAAGTGTTCCCAAACATCTGACGCTCATATCTACACATGGTGGCAAGAAGAACCCCCATTTTCCCCTACATAGAGGTCCTTAAGTGGCCCATTGACCACATAGACACACATAAAAATTTAATCAATGACGACAATGGTAGGTGTGTCATAGTTTTCCTCCCAGTAGAAGTTCATAAATATTACAAACTCAGAGACCCAGAGCAATGGCTAAACACAGACTTCATCCTAAAGTTCTACGAATGCCATGACACCAGCTGGGTGATGGCCTCATGGTGGAGGGAGGACAATAATTTTACCAACCGGAGCCCTAGCTGGTATGGGATGGTTAACTTGAGGGATACATACATCTATTTGATGGCTCTCATATGTCAGTTATATAGAGAGAAAGATTGCTCCAAGTTTTAGGAAGCATGGATGCCTTTGGCATACAAAGTTGCAATCGACGGGTGCATATTCAACTGGGGAGAAATAATCTCCAAGAAACTAAGCACCTGTGTGCAGCAGGCTCAGACACCAAAGGAAGGGGAAGCACAAACTTTTTACATGGCTTCATACCTGCTCGATGTCATGTGCGTTAGGAATGTCTTCACTGGCATGAATCTGAGATGGCATGTTGCAGAGCTCCTGGTCCACCTCTACTTCAGCGTGTTATGGGAAAATAGGTATAAGAAATCTCACTCCCTCATCTGTCATGAATTAATCGCCCAAATTTATTTCATTCTTTTTAAGAAGGAATGCCCAAGGCTATCAGTGGAAACCAATAAAATGATATCCAACGTAGGCCATTGGTATTTGGAATGAAACCATTCCAACAGAATCTCTGGAAGTACCACCCATCCCTGGAGCATCTCATGTGTTAGGAGCTAAAGAAGTTACTAGATGCTAATATTATCTTCCAGGTTAGACACTCTACATGGGTATAAAATTTGGTTCCTGTGAGGAAAGATCCTGGGGAGATCCACCTATGTGTAGATTTCAAAAAACTCAACAGAGCTTCGGAAAAGGACAACTACCTAGTCCCACAAATGGAGCAACTATTGCAGACCGTGTCTAGCTTTGATATTTTCTCCCTACTGGATGGTTTTTCAGGTTACAACCAAGTTCTAGTTTCAGAGGAAGACCATTTGAAGACTACCTTTCACACCAAGTGGGGAACCTTCGCTTATAATGCATACCCTTTGGGTTGATCAATGCAAGGTATACCTTCCAAAGGGCCATCGATGTAGCATTTCGGGGACTAATCAAAAAATGTGTAGTAGTTTATTTGGATGACGTGATTGTGTATTCGAAGAACAAACAAGATCACATCCAACACTTAACCTAGATTTTTAAAATGTGTAGGAAATACGGTATATCCTTAAACCCTAAGAAGACTATATTTGGTGTCAAGGAAGGTAAATTACTAGGTCATATTTTATCTCAAGCAGGAATTCACATAGAACTAGAGTGAATCAAGGCTATAGCTTAGCTTCCATTACCCCACAACAAAAATACTATGCAATCCTTCTTTGGGAAAATCAATTTTGTGAGGAAATTCACCCCCGATTTCGCTAAAACTATCAAAAACTTAAACAAATGATCCAAAAAAATGTTGAATTTAAGTGGGATGATGAACGAAAAGGTTATTTTAGCAATATTAAGGGCGTAATATCTCAAGACCCAATGTTACGAAGTCCCGACTTTGGCAAAGATTTATTCCTCTACACTTTTTCCTTCGACCAATTGTTAGTTGTATTATTGACTTAGAAAGATGATGAAAACAATGAAGCCCCAGTCTCATTTATGAGAACTAATCTCTAAGGAGATTAACTAAATTACTCTGTTATAGACAAGCATTCTTATGCAGTATACAAGGAAGTGAAACACTTAAGATCTTACATCCTAAAGAACCATACCAAAGTCATCGTGCCTCACCCTGTAGTCTAATCCCTATTCACTCAACAGGAGATGGGGGAAAGAAAAGGAAATTGGATGGAAGTAGTCCAAGAATTTGATCTAGATATAAAACCTGTTAAATTGGTTAAGGGACAAGGATTATGCAAACTAGCAGTTGAAGCCCAGGACCAAGTAAATGAAGACCTCAGATGGGAGAATGAATTGGCATTATGGTGTGGTGAAGCTTCATACATCTCCTCAAAGCAAGAGTCTTGGTATGAAAAACTGACTTATCTCCTGCATCATGGGACTTGCCCAGAAAACCTAAATCATAGGGAAAGAAGAGCCCTCGGGTTAAAATCAGCACAATATCACCTCATAAATTTGGTGCTCTTCCGTGTTAATTATGATGGGGTAATTTTAAGATGTCTCAAACGTGAAGATGCAGACAAGGTTCTAAAGGATCTCCATGATGGTTTTGCAGGTGGAAATTTTGTAGGAAACACCATCGCCCACAAAATACTGAGAGTTGGCTACTATTGGCCTACTCTTTTCAAGGATGCTCACACATACGCTAGAAACTGTAAGACTAGTCAAATAAGCGTGGGGAGGGGAAAAGAGCAGCTGTACCACTCCAACATGTGTTTGTCTCCATGACATTTGAGCAATGGGTGTTAGATATCATAGGAGAAATTACATTGAGTTCTTTGAAACAACATAGATACATACTGACTTCCACGGACTATTTCACAAAATGGGCAGAGACCATCCCTCTAACTCATGTAAACAAAAAGGTGGTGATCCAATTCATAGAAAAACAGTTGATCACAAGGTTCATGATGCCTTTCTTCCTTGTTTTTGATAATGTCACTTACTTCTCTTCCACCCTATTAACATATTTTTCTTTAGACAAAGGAATCATAATCAGATACTCTGCAAACTACTATCCACGGGGGAACGGAGTGGCAGAATCAACCAATAAGAACCTAGTGAGGATATTAAAGAAAAAAGTTGCAGACAACCAGAGGAATTGGCACAGTTCACTTCATAATGCCTTATGGGCTGACAAAGTAACACCAAAGGTATCTATAGTGAATTCCCCATACTTTCTGGTATACGGACAGGAATCCATTCTCCTGAACAAGATATATCTTCCATCTCTTCATCTTACTCAAGATTCTATATGAAAACCCTCATCAGTTATACAACAAAGAATTGATACCCTCCTCATGCTATAAGAATAAAGGGAGAAATAAAAATCAAAGTTCATAGCTCATCGGCAGATAGTTAAAATATGGTTTGATAATCATAAGTCCAAATAGAATAATTTTGAAGTAGGAGACTTAGTCCTAAAATGGGACAGAGCAAATGAGTCAAAGGGAAAACATTCAAAGTAACTTCAAAAACTATGTCTCATACCTTTTCAGGTAGCCAAAAAATTTGGGTAGGCACATATCGGTTGCAGAATCTGGGGGGGGGAACTGACTCCC
>ML797480.1:439822-455014 GCA_009831015.1 Picea engelmannii
TATATATATATATATAATAAAAATGTGTGGGTGTGTTTTCATGATGTTTTGTTTAAGGTAGGTTGATTGCGGAGTTCATTTTTGTTTTTGTTTCTTGTTATAACACTTCTTCTCTTGTGAAGTTTGTCTTTAGCAAGACATTTGTTAACCTTAGTTCATGCGATATGACAAAATTTTCTCCTGACTCATCACTTATGTACAACACAAGAAGCATTGGGAGACCTGGGATTGTTTTAAAGGAGTTATCTATCTAACCTGTGTAGATGAAAAACCTTAGAAAAGTGAAGAAGTGTCCACCTGGTGGTCTAGTAAAAACATGATGGGAAAGATGGAAAGCTAGAAAGGACTACATGTACCTCAATACAGAGTTAGAAATAAATTCACCTTAACCATCTCATTTTGCAGATAACAGACGTCCTCCTCTCCCACTCACTCAGGGAATTCTGTCGAAATAAAATCAACTATATCAAATGAGTGCACAGTAGGAGAGGGAATGCAGATAACTCCGTCGTGGCTATGGACACTCGATGGTAGCAGAGCAAGGTCTATGACATCGGGGTAACTCCATCGGGTCTATGGATGCTCGCTGGTAGTGGAGCAACACCATAGCAAGTGAATGATGATAATTAAAAGGCACAGTGCCAGTGAATTCCTTACTTGACTCTTGTCAAAGAGGGCATGAGTCATTTTTACAGGAAATGAAGGCAGAATAAAGGATGAAACCCCACAGGCAGACCCAGATGCATCAGCGAGGAAATTTCAAATGCGAGTATAAAAGAGGCTCTGATAAAAAAAACAGTTAACTTCTTAACTAGATTTTGCATTAGTTGAGCCTGAGGTAGGAACATAGATTCTTCTTTCACCCAGTAAGTTTCCATTTGTTGAGCATTCAACACACCCTAAAAATCCTTTATCAAAATTTTTACCTTTTTGGGTACCACTTGATCTTTTGCACTGTCTGATTAGATTTCATTTTGGGAAATGTTTTTTTCTCTCCTTATTTTCATGACTCTCATCACCTATTTGGGTTTGCTTGAACTTATGAAACCCCATGACTAAAAATACCTTAACACATGAATAAAGAGTTAGCAGCCAAACACTTCACCCAACGTGCTAAGGTTCGGCATCGAAAGGAATTCAAAGAAGAAAAAGGAACCAATTGGAAAACCACAGTCGTCGAGTGCTGATCTCCATCGGCATTGGCAGAAGGAAGTTTTGTTTTTCATTAATTTTTTTTCATAAAGATATTTTCGATAGCCAATTCCCCTTTGGCATCGGTAAAAGATGGGGAGGGCAGATATTAACAAAGAACGAAAAGATATCGTCGATAGCCGATGCCCGACGAACTTTATCATAATCGGGGAAAATCTTCAAAGATCACAACAAACATTTTGACCACAATAAAATTTATCCCCGATCGTCGATCCCTAATGGGTTTTCGGCATTAGAACTTTTTCAAGGGAGCCGATCCGAAAGAGGTTTGATAGGTTCATTGTCGATCGTTGATCCTTGACACTTTTTCAGCATCGACAAGCTAAGGTTTATTTTAGAATGAATAAATTAAGGAAAGTCTTGAATCTGATTAATACAAGTGAATTAATTCACTGGTATCCAATGCCACGTGTCTTTACCAGGTAAGAGGGTTGTGCATTCTAGTTCTATCCAGAGTCATTCTTGGTTCCCTAGGTTCGAGTCACACCTCCGAGTCAGCTTTGTCACATCAACATTTTATGGTAAGATTGATCGACATCAGAGCTTTTTGCAGGAGGATATCAATGAAAATTTTCATAGCACAACCCCAATCCTCGATCCACCCACTAAAAGAGTGACACGACAGGACGTTTTAGCATTAGATACGATCAAATTTTGAGCATTTATGGAGTTAATTAATACCCAATCCTGCATTAGTTTCTACCTCATGCGCCAATCAAAACATCCTTTTAAAATCACCAATATACCACATCACCACCCACGCCTCCGTCATCAACCCATGATGAATTTAAGTTATAGATATTCAGCGGTAGATTTATTGAAAATTCACTCATAACCCGAATTGAATGATCGATGCAACACGTTAAGGTATTTCCTATTTAAAATATGTTGATCCATTGTGAACGAATTCATTTTGTGTGTAAGAGAAGTCTAGAGCATCCGAAGGAGAAATATGATCAACACGAAGGCTATATTCACCCTGTGATTATCAAAATAACCAGTTTTTAGCAAGCTTCAAAGGTATGTATCCGAGTCTGTAAATTCGCTAGCTATAATTTATATGTGTTTATCTTATTTTTACACAGTCTCTGAAATTTTTCTTAAGTTGCAGGAACAATGTCGCCGAGAAATCCAACCACCAGACACTCGGTGAGAGCACCAAAGCTAAAAGAACCATATACAAGTGAAGGCTCTTCTCCAAGGATCGTGAGGCAATTGGAGTACGTCCCTAGGTCAGAGCCTGTCGTCGAGACAACAGTGAAGAAAGTTTTCATCCAACCTCCAACCTTTGTAGATACAGAGGCAAGCATCGGGTCCAAGATGGCGCTCCCATAGTGGGAGGATATCTTTAACAGGATCAACTGAGATGAATACCCAAAATATGTCGCACACAGTGATCCATACATAAGGGTGCTCGATGACGAGGTGTTCCCGAACATCCGACACTTGTATCTACACATGCTAGCAAGTAGAACACCCATTTTCCCCTGCATAGAGGTACTGAAGTGGCTCATCAACCACACAGACACACAGAAATGTTTAATCAACGATGACAATGGCGGGTGTGTCGGAGTTTTCCTCCTGGTAGAATTTTAGAAATATTACAAACTCAGAGACCCAGAGGAGAGGCTAAACACAGACTTCGTGGTGAAGTTCTACGAATTCCATGACACCAGACAAGTGATGGCCTCATGGTGGAGGGAGGAAAAGAATTTTACCAACCGGAGCACTGGCTGGTATGGGATGGTTAACTTGAGGGAGCCATACATCTATTTGATGTCTCTCATTTGTCTATTATACTGAGAGAAAGATTGCTCCAAGTTTTCATAAGAATGGATTCCTTTGGAATACACAGTTTCAATCCTCGAGTGTAGCTTCAACTGGGGAGAAATAATCTCCAAGAAACTAAGCACCTATGTGCAGCAGGCTCATATGTTGAAGGAAGGGGAAGCACCAACTTTTTACATGGCTTCATACCTGCTCGATGTCATGTGCGCTAGGAACATATTCGTCGGCATGAATCTGAGATGGCATGTTGCAGAGCTCCCGGTCCACATCTACTTTAGTGTGCTATGGGAAAATAGGTATAAGAAATCTTACTCTCTCATCTGCAATGAATTCATCGCTCGAATTTATTTCATTATTTTTAAGAAGGAATGCCCAAGGCTATCCGCGGTAGCCAAGAAAATGATATCCAAGATAGGACATTGGTATTTGGACGAGCATGCCACCTACATCAAGGTGTTCAGGGCCATCGGAGAACCACATATCCTACCATCTCATGTCCCAGACCAGCTCATCGTAGGAGAAATATGTTATCAGACCATCTTGCAAGGCTACAATTCCACCCTGGTCAAAGACAAGAAACAAGCTTTCATACCCTACGGCTTCCATGTAGGGTTCTATTTGGTCAAGGGTATCGCTCAAGCCAAACAAGAAGGGCTGAGCCAACTTGACTTCAAATTTCCAACAGGTTGATTTCGCAAGAACGATCAAAAGGGCATGGTCCTACAACATGCTTCAAAAGTGTCATCCTGTTGGACGTATGCTCACAATAAGTTCGAAGACGAAGTCTTCACAAATAATGCCTAGGAATGGAACGAGGTGGTGCAAAGGATGGTCGAGCCAAAAATGACCAGGTTCAAGGCCATGAGCATGGATGAATAGGTGGAAAAAATAGAACAGTCGGCTCAAGAGGCCCTTAGAGCCAAGGAAGAAATCAGAGTGGCAGAGGCAACAGAGGTGCAAAACAAGGGATTGTCTTTGACACCGGAGGCATAGGAAAGGGAACTACTCCTAATGGAACAGGAACAGAGAGTAATTGATCAACTACAGAATGATATGTACCTCGTAGAGATGACAAGGGTTCCTTTCAACAACCCAATCGAAATCTGGGAAGGACCAAGCGACCCAGAGTCGATACAAATTGGAGAATACACAGGGTCGGATAACCCTAAAATTTCAATGCCATAGATCGGATCACCAGGGGGATTTTGGCTCAGCCCGAGATAGCAAGGAAATCAAGGAGAGAAAGTGTTCCAAATCCCCTACACAACTTAATAGCAATCTATGATGATGAGGAGAGTTCGAAGGTTTCCCTAGTGACTCTGGTACATATCACTAAGGAAAAGGAACCCAAGAAAGCATCTTCCCCAGCTCCCGATGCTCAAATTCAAAGCCTTACACAGAGTGACCAGGAGTTTGAAAGTGTCTTAGACACTAAGCTACCTGATGCACCAGAGACCCAAGTGGACAGCTCGAAGGATGATCTACGGTCGGGTGAACAAGAAGAAGAAATTCCACAGCAAGAAACTGGCATCTCAATAGCCAATTATCAAGTAAGTATCGATCCTACCCCTGATGCATCAATTTCGGCTATTACTTTACCTCCCAATGAGAAACAACCAGAGGCCGAACTTCCAGAACACACATAAGAGGTTCAAGAACCCAGCCTTGAACAAATTTACACCATCAGAAGCTTGGGAAACACGCTTAATTGGGGAGAGAAACAAATCCCCGAACCCATGGATGAGGTCATCAATATAATATCCATCACCCATGACCACAAGAGGAAATCCATCATGAAGAGAACCACCAAGAAGAGGAGGCTTACTCTAGATAGCTCCATCCTCATCACCACAGTGGAAAATTTTATTATCACGGAGCATGCCAAGACATCTGAACTTATCGACGCAGGGATGGAAATAACAAATGCCACCCTGGATAGAGCAAGGAAGGATGAAGAGGAGTTGGTCGTTGCGCTGAAGGAGTTGGATCATCTACGCTATTTGGAGAAATATTATCAAGACTCCACATAGGCTACAGTGTTCTTGAGAAGTGAATTTTAGGATGCCTATAGTAAATTCACGAATGATCGGCACCTTTTCACTGCAAGGATAGCCGATTTCCAAGAAGACACCATCATGGTGTTGGCGATGTGCAAGGATATGGAAATATGGTATGAGAAATCACACCAAGCAGTGGAAAGAATCAATAACATCAGCGCGGTTCAACAGGGTCGAGACACCGAAGAGCACGACATTTAGGTACTAAGGGATAGCAGCATCGACCACATAAATAAGTCAGTCGAATATTAGGTGAAAATGGCCCAAGAACCTCATCAGGAAATCCAAGAGAAATGGGTTGAGTGCGAAAGGAGTTGGACCAAGATCAATCGGGCGATGAGAGATATCGGCCTTCCAGAATTCAGCACACTCGATGACTTTTTCAAATTGCATGACATAGTCAAACTACATATCAAATAAGATGCATCATGGGTTGTGGAGATATAAAAGGTGGCAAACAAGGGGCCAAGTCAAGTACAACAGTTCATGGAGAACCCGATCAAGGCTCGGACAGTGTTACAACAGTTAAGTGCTAGAGTAGTCAAGTATCGGGCACGGACAGTGGAGATAAAGGAGATCCTTTTGGCCCTGATGGACCAACACATATTCTCATATGCCAACACATGCAGGGATATCTTCATCAAATGGTCAAAGTACGAGAAGAGTCATCCACTCAATTGAAATCATTTTATGACTCTTAGAAGACTGAGAGATGAAAGAACCATGTGGTGATGTTTTGTTTTACTTATCTTGCACTTTTGATAGTTATTTTTAGTTAATAATATGTTATAAATAAGAGGATCGACCTGTTAGAAAGGGTTGATGGTTTTTGCAAAGACCCTCATTTTTGGATTTGTAAAGAACTATTTTGGAGCCACCTTAATTGAGAAGTCTTGTTTAGGACCAGAGACAAGTTTATGTTCATTTTTTATCAAAAGCATGTGTGATTGGATCTGAAGAAGAATTATTTATGATTTTATCTCATGAATGGATGTTGTAACAAGTAAGAGCCTATGAATCTGTTGATAAGTTATCTAATTCAATATTTTTATAGTTCTTGTCTTTAATGATGAAAAGTAAATCGTTGTGTTAATGTGTGATCAATTATTAGAGCTAAGGAATCTATTTTTCTTGCCATCATTTATTACATGTATTTTTTCTTCTAATAATTGTATCTCAGTCAATGATTGGAACACCAGCAGGTTGACATATTAGTACCAGGCTTGTCATAGGTTTAAGAATCATTGTCTGCATGCTTGAGCACAAGGGTTATCCCAAGCTCATCCTTCTTCAGTTGTTAAGCATTTCTCCTTTGTTACCCAGCTGGTTTATACCAACATTTATCTTGTATCGGTCCCACCTATAAGAGAAACTATAAAAAGAGAATGTTCAAACTCAAGGAGGAGCTTTCACAAGAAGATATCATGTCAATCACTACGTAAATCCCATCGATTAATTGGACGGATCGCAAGATCTGGAGAACCATTCCACCATTAAACGTTGTAGAGTCTAATTGGGCCTCGGTGGCTGGTTTAGTTCCTACTGTTGAGTTAAAGGGATTCAAGACCCCTCAACATCTGGGAGGACGCATGTCATATGCGCTAGCAGCTTCCATATTTATTTGATAGTTATACATATAGATCTCCTCAAATGATTTATTTACAGCATTTTATATATTGTACAACTTTGGGATGAAGTCTAAAACAAGAGGGGGTGTATGTAACATCCTGCTCTTGCGAGCACATGTTATTGACTTATTCTTTGAGGACACTTTCATGCAATTTATCCGGTTATACTACATGGTTATGGTTTCACTTTTGGATCTTTATGATGATGTTGATGATTATGATTTGATTTTAATGATATATGTGTATAGACAGATGTTATTGACGAGTTTTCTTAAGTGTGTAGGACACTTGGCAGATTGGGATGTCGATGGCATCATTGGACCTCCTTGGACTCTGGATTGAGTCAGGGAGTGGATTGTATTGGTTTGAGTATTTCATTTATGCATATGTGACATATGATCGATTATATTATGATGTTGTTTATGGATCATTGACACTGTTTCATTGATGGATGCAAGTTGATGATTGCTTGCTAATCTGACTCACATAAGGAGTAAAGGGTCCATGCACATAGACCAGATATTGAGGGAGAGGTGTGGAAATGTCCCTGTCACATCCTACTAGCACTCCTGTTGTGGCTCAAATTGTAGGTTAATGATTACCTATTTCAAGAGGACCACGATGTTGTGAAGGCATACTGAGACAGTCGCTCAAAACGATTTCTAAGGGGCGTGCAATAAGGCAAGGTTTGTATTCCTTAGAAGCCCTTAGTCTCTCACAAGGTCGCATGAATAGAGTGTTAACTCTAGGGGTTGGACAACTACCAAAACCAGTCAAAGGCGAGTGGCACCCTTGGAGAACGGAGTGCGTCTTTAAGGGCATGTCGCATAAATAAAATTTGATTCAATGAATCTAGGTGGCCTAGAAAACCCTGAGTGAATAATTAACCTTGTAAAATCTTGACCACTTTCGGATCAATCAATCAATTACTTAATTAAGGATTGAATTTATTAATTATAATCCCTATAAGAGTCTAAGCCTTGCAAATAAAATTTAATTAAGCCTAAGTCTAAGTTAGTAAGAAAGCTAAAAACTAAATTTATAAATTAAATAATCAGGGGATGAAGTAAATCAATTTAAGAAATCAAGGAAAATGAATAAACCTAAAGATTGATTTAATACACATATGTGCAAGAAATTACCAAATTTGAATTTAAGGTAAGAATGGAATAAAGCTAAAAAAATGGGTACGCATAGAAAGGAATATAGAGTCTAGTTAACACTAGTCTAACTAGGAGAAGATTGATATTTTAACTCAACTCATATTTAGTAAGGCGTCGATCATTAATTGGAAATAAGGGGAATAAAGAGACAACTAGGAGTGATTTAAGGACCTCTTATAGTAAGGGTGAGGGAAATTGAATTTTAATAAAATAAAATGTGGATTTAATTGTGCAAATTGGGTAAAGGGTGACAAGTGTAAGGGGAAGATAATTCTAAATTATTTTAATTAAAAGGTGAATTAATTGTGCAAATGTGGATGAGTTATGGGAAAATTCTATAAAACAAATGGATGAGATGAGAAATGGATCACACGGGTTATGGGTAAAGTTATGTTGTAGAATTTTTGACTAGTTTTACTTGTGAGAGTTGGGATACCCAACTTGAGAGAGGGTGGTGGCTCTACCTTGCGAGGCAAGCTCGGAGCTAGAGGAATTCTTGTTTTGTGTGTGTGCGGCCCCTTTGCAGCTTGGGGGGATAAGTGGGAAGAAGATTACCCCGAGCATTGGTTGGGAGGTACTGGTGAAGTCACACAATCAGCAAGCGGGAGAAGGGAAGGAACACAAGCTACCGAATATCATCTTGAAGTTTCATTTTAACCGGATACGGTATTTTTCATTCAAAATTTTAGTTGTATTAAGTTTAAAATTTTGTATATTGTTCTAGAAATTTCGCTGTAAGATGTAAGGGATTTCTGATTTAGGAACTACCAGTGTCCCTTAAGTTTTATGTAATTTAGAAGGGTATACCATTGTGGATGCCATCCCAATCCCAACTTAAAATTTTAGAATTTCTTTATCCACTGACCTCCACTTACAATCCTTGGAAATCTATTGGTTGTGGCAATATATGTTGTGTACACCCATTATACATATTGGGACATAACCACTGCACAATAGCTATCGGTTGATCAAACCTTCTGGATTTATCAAAGTTTAAAAACAATACCTCTAGAGCATCGCTAATATTTTAAAACTGGTACTCCGGTTACGGTATTTTACATCGTTTAGTTGTGATATAGAAGATGAATGAGGATGTATTATAATGACCTTGTATATATAAAATTGTGCTATATTTCTTCTAACAACATTTAGGAATTTTCAATCATGTTGAATATGTGCTTATATGAATATTTAGACCAAGTGAAAGATGGTGATAATTTCCAAGACATAATTTATGTATTACCATCCTTAAGGCCTACACGAATTATTGATTGAATCTGTGATTGGGCAAGGTATTGATATGGTTGACAGTAAGAATTTTTTAAAATCTAAACCTCAAGCTCCGAGATGATATGTCAGGTAGTTTCCATACACTTGCAAAATATCACTTTCATGGTTGATTATATCTGAAGAGACCGATCAAAATCTAAACCTTATACTGTGCATTGAAGAGGAACCTCAAGATTTTTTTCAAATGTTGTTGCATTGAGATAAGTTAATATATTGAAAAATTTCAAGGAACAATTCATTACTTGAGGAAATTCGCCTTGTTTTTTAGGAACCTTCCTTTCACGCTTGAGGGCACTCTTTTTATTATAATTATAGCATGCGCATACTGGAGAATAACTACCAGTCCCGAAAATAAAACTGACTCTCATTCTGAGTGGAGTCAAGGCTATTTCTTCTTCCCTCTGAGTGCTTTAGGTACCTTAAGTATGAAAAGTAATAAGGTTATTTGTTGGCTATCATAAATCTAAAAACGGAAGATAAGGTATGAGTTGCTTATATAGGTCATGGAAGGTAGTTATCAAGTTAATCTAGTAGTGGGATGAGATTTTACTATGTATTGTTGGGCTTGTTGTTTATTTTAAATATCCCCTGATATAAAGGGATGTGCATTTGTATAAGGCTTAATATTTATTAAAGGACTCGTGCAGTTATTCTTAATGTAAATTGTAATTGTATATATTAGTAAGGAATGGAAAATAAAAATGTGTGCCTTTAATTATTGTCTCTAACAATTATATATAATTTTTTATGTGAATGTTATTTCATTCATTTATGGTTAACAATTCTTGTAGAATAATTATAATATGTTTATCATAAAATCCTTCACGATATCATGTTTAGGTAATAATTTATACGCCTTAAGGAATCCACTTGATAAATTTGAATTGTTTTCATATATAGATGGGCAAGGTGTACTGGCATTAGATCACCAAAATGTTAAGTGAATTTATGATGGCAGAGCACCTTATGGGTTTCATCTTAATGATTAATGCACCTAGAGATTGAGCATTATTTGTATTACTAAAGTTGAACTATTGTTGGATTGATCATAGGTGTTAATTGCATCAATTATCGATAAATGTTAGTTATAGTAGAACCATCGTTGGAAGGTTCCATAGATGGTGATTGCTTCTATTGTATTGATATATGTAATGGTAGTTGGACTATAGTCAGAATGTTTCCTAGGCAGTAGTTGCGTCAACTACTTGATGTATGTTTTGTTGTAGAATCTTCCATTTTACCATTAACATTGTTGATGTGTGTTGATTTAATAACTATTACTATTGCGCCATTAAATTTGTTGATGGATGATGGATTAAATAACTAGATTACTATTGCGCCATTAGATATTGATAATGCGTGATTGATTAGAACTAGATTAGTATTGTGTCATTAATTATTGTTGATATATGTTGATTTAATAACTATTAATATTGTGCCATTAAATTTGTTGATGTATGATGGATTAAATAATTAGATCCTTTGATGCAGACCTATCTGCCTTCGGGCCAAGATCCGCTCACAGGATCGTTCTTTATCTCCCTCGAGCTGAATCGGCTCTTTAGATTCCCTGCTGGAATCACAAATTATCGATCCACAGGTCCTTTTTAGTAGTTTCCCTGTGCGAATAGCACTAGGCGCAAGCTCCACTTCTCCATGCGACCACAACGCTATGACCAAGGCCCAATTCCAAAGGCGCTTGTCGCAACTCGCAACTCGCGAGTTCGTGAGTCGAGGCTGCTGACTCTTCTTTTTCAATCTTCCGATACCCGAGATCACGAAATGGGTATACCTCCCCTCTGTCATCTCCCTCCACGCGTGACCACTGGCTAAGCTTAACGCTAGCTCCTCTCGCTACTCGCCACTTCGCAAGTTGTGGCATCCAACCTTGGAACCTTCCTTTCATGAAACCCCGAGAAGTGATGTTAGCTTCGTTTTCTCGCTACTCGCAACTTTCCAGGTCGAATGGTTGAACTCTCATTCCCTTATCTCAGGAATCCCCTAGATGCGAGAGGTCAACGGGTGTTGACTCCTTTCACTAGGTGACATGTGTCCTCCTATCTATCGCACGAGCCCACCTTGCAGTTCTACCATGTGTCCCTTGTCCCCAGCTTCGGCACTTCATGACTTCTCTTCCCAAAGTGCTACCTCCTTTGTATCCCAACACCCGAAGTGCCGAGATCCCGAACTCCTCACTACTCCTTATCGCAACTCGCGACTTTTGGACTTTTGGGACAAAAGTCTCAACTTCCTATCTGTCGATATGCCGAAATGTCGAAATTCTGACACGTCGTCAATGCGGGTCCCACAACGGAACTTCCCGCCTTTTGGAGTTTCGAACTTCGTGAATCCTGATGCTGAGCTTTCGGCTCTTCAACCCACGAAACCCCGAAATACCGAGTTCCGATGCACTTCACCAATAACTGGATCACACAAATCCTTTCGCCCCTTCGAGACTTCACCTTTCACGACCTCGCGAATCTTGAGGCAAGGGTTTTAACCCTTCAACTCACAAATCCATGAAATGAGATTACGCGAGTGATCTAACCGTCCTTGTCGACTCAGATCCTACGGTCCGATTTCTCTCGAACTTAAAACTTGAAAATAGGCTTACTGTAACTCCCCTTCTCCTCTGCAAGATCTGACGACTCTCGAAATTTTGTGAATTATCCATGGAGAATTTCGACCGTCCAATTCCTCCTTAACACTCCTGTGAAATGAACATGTATGCCTTCATGAAACTTGTCCACCAAAAAAACAATGTCGTTGTGCCTTCTTCCAACACTTCAAGGCACTAGCCCTCTTGAAATTCTCTTCAGCAACTTTGAAGACTCTATCCCTTCTGAGATTTCTCCACAACTCGAATCTTCAAGAAGATTCCTGCACGCACTCTTTGTGGCAATTCTTCAAATACTTCCAAGTATTTGAACCTCTTCGACTCTGTGCACTCTCTGCGACAGCAATCTTTCAACAGTTTCCTTAGGCTGCAAACTCTGAGACTTCACCCGGCCTACGTACTCCTTGCACAACTCTTGTGCTTAACTCGCACTTCTATGAGAATGATAACAATGTTATCTCTCCTAATCTTGAAGAAACAAGCTCTGAATTCTGTCAACGCGCCACACCTTGCGGACAATTTCATTGCACTCCTTGCAGGAAAACTCTTGCTCAGACAGAGAAACAATTGAAACTCATTCCTTAATATCCCTCTCTTCAGATTTGACACATTAAATATGAAATCATACATTCACACATCAAATAAAATGCATAATAGAGAGTAAACAAGCATATATCAATCCGCATGTACAAACACAGAAAGCAATTGAATACCATGAGTCTGAACTAAAGATCTTTGTATTAATCCAGAACTTTTGTACATGGGTTTTTTTACTCTACATAGCTCTCTGCTTCTGCTCTCTTATGCTCTCTTGATTGATAATGTTACTAATGTTACAATGATACAAGTGAGGGTGTCTATATCCGTTTTCCCTCCAGCTCCTAAAATTGTCTAATCTAAGAATTTAAAGCCACCTACTTACATTTACTAGCATAAATGCCTCTTAATCCTTTAGACGAGAGCGGGATGCTCAAGTTCTGATTACAATCTACAAGTACGCCCTTTATTAATTGTCTCATTTAAGTTTGGCATATCCAACTTCAAAACATTTCAAACAACTCATCATGTGCCAAAATGTGTTGGCGTTTGTCCCTCCTCGCTTGTTGTTGGCGATGCTCCTGCATCATCCTCTTGCGCCATTAAAACAATAATTATGTTGATTGATTTTGTAATTGTATTATTCTTGCGCCATGATTACTTGATAAGTGATATTGATAGTTGATCTAATTGGATTTCTTCTTGATTGTATTAGTGGGATTTAGATACCTCCTTGTTCCTCAAAACAGACACCATCCCTGAGACCTTAAGTGGCCAAAATCAATCAAATGAATCCTGGGCTTGAGCATTTCTTATGTGTCCTGGAGGTCCTAACCATGCAGGGTAGGTTGGGCGGGTAGTTATTTTAATGCTCAATGACATGGTTGATCATTCAATTGTATATTGCTTCATTCGATCTTGATTTGTTGATTGTGTCGTTATTTATTATGATGATTAAGTGCGGCTATTAGTTATGATAATGTGTTGATTGAGTCGTTGTTTAGGTGTTGATTGTGCCACTTTTAGTTATGTTAATGCAAATATTATGTGTCGTTTTATTTAAGATGTTGTTTATTATATTGTAACGAGTTTCATATCCCAATGAAAAAAAAAAAGAGAAAAAATAATATTTACTTGTTGTACATCGCTATTTGTTGTCGTAACGGAGAGGTCATTAGGTATAGTGTCAAAGCGGGTTTAACCCTTCGACTTGGGATCATTACGCCTTCCATTGTATTAATCACTTGATTAGTAACTTATTGCTAACTAAACTTGAAATTTTTCAATGCATGTAATTATGGTTAGAGGACGACGTGGTGCTAGGGCAGAGGCGCAATGCCTCCAGTAGCATCAACACGAGAGGGGTCTAACCCCCAAGGAGAAGAACAAGTAATTGGATAGGAGAATATTTTTGTGGGGGATGTGGTTGGGTTGATGAGGTCCTTCCAGAGGATATCAGAGGCCTTGATTAACCAAATAGATAGATGTAATATCCCTAGGTCGAGCCCCAATTGTATTATGAATTGTAAACATGTTTTGTAGGCTGGTGAGTAGAGCAATTATAAGCTGGTAGGCTTATGTCTTAGTATACTGGAGATCCTAGCTGTTAAAGTCCAAGAGCACATTTTGTACATGTAAATATTCATATTATTAATATAAAAACATCGTTGTGTGTAGATCGACCACGATAAAAGAGAATGGGGGACTATACTCCACTAGGAAAGGTAAGGGAGAGGGGGCTGAGAGGTTGGAAAGAGGGGCTAAGACTAAGGGCTTAATTCTAAGAGAATAATATTTTTTTATTATTCCAAAATTTGTTTAAAAGGATATGTTTTTATCCTAATTTCCTTAGGGGAAGATGGGTGACTTCCAAAGGGAAAGGAACATGCTTCATGAGTGATAGGTGTCGGCTCAGGCACATGCAGACTTAAGGAGGAAATTCTTGTTGTTGGGGGACACTCACAAACTCATGGAGGAGAGAGGTTCACACATAGATAATTTTTTGGCTCTCACGCTCTCATCATCTTCGCTATGTTAAACCAGTCTTCCCTAGCTCTCCTCACGAGTTCACTCACGCACTGAGAAAGAACGCAACCAGCCATTTCTGCCATTGTTGAACCTGTGGCCATTCTGCACCTCTGTAATTACTGATCCATCCTTTTCCTTACCCTACTTGTCTATTGTGGTTTGCAGAGGTGGGTTTTTAATCCCGTGGTTGAAGAAACAGGTTGTCGGGCCTATGAGAAACTCTCTCTAGGTGAGAGAGTGTGTTGAGGGAGTGAGTTCTCCAAGAGGGAGAACCATCGCTGCTATAGATCTCTGAGAATTTTGGTCCGTCTTTTTGCTGAAGCCCCATAAGGGAGGTGGAGTAGCCGATGGACTGTGTGAAAGTGAAGGTGTATACTCTTGGGGTGGGATGAACATGTTGGGAATGAGAGTCTATGAGCAATGGGCGTAAGTGGCTCCTGGGAGAGAATCCTTCCTCTTAAACTATGTGACTTTCTTGTTGACCTTGCCTAACCTAGGAATCCATTTCCCAGTGGAGTTTAGTCCCAGCTCGGGGGTGACCCACTGATGAGAGTGATGAGCGTTGTGGTCTAAGGCTGGGCGGTTCATGGAAGGTTTGCACGTAGTTGGTGGTTTTTCTCCAGTTAAAAGATAAGTATCATTTATGCACTTAATTATGTATGTTATGCATGTCTGTGATTCTTGAAACGTTATTATGTGTTTCGTTGCATGTAGGACTTACTTTCAATTCCATTTGAGTCTGTATGGTAGCAGTAATTATGTGTTATTTGTTTTAAATTCATTATAAATGCATGTTATATATATATATATATATATATATATATATATATATATATATATATATATATATATATATATATATATATATATAT
>ML797480.1:472831-484271 GCA_009831015.1 Picea engelmannii
ATAATGAGTCATCTATACATTTTTCCAACAATGCATCATATACCAATGAAACCACATTGATCCATCTTCATCATGTATCAATGACAACTCATTGATCCATCTTCATCATATCAATGAAAACTCATTGATCCATCTTCATCTATTCATTTTCATCAAGAACAATACATATTACATTACATCAATCATCAATCAATCAATCATTTGGCATCAATCAATCACTTGACATCAATCAATCAAACCATTGGCATCAATGACAACATGATCCAACAATCTCCCCCTTTGGCATTGATGGCAATACCAATATTGATGTCAACACCAATTACCAATTATTGATGTCAACATGTATATAAGGCATAGATAAGGAATGCTCTACATCAATAGTCAATGTGACTATCTCTCCCAAATGTGACTATCTTTCCCAATCAATAATCATCAATCACATCAATGTGACTATCTGTCCCCCTTTGACATCAATGGAAAAGGGTCATTTTCCACTTGGGGTTGCTCCTCCTGCTTGAACTTTTCTTGGGGCTTCTCCCCCTGTCTGAGTTCCTTTGATCTTCCTCTGAATAATCTCTCCCCTTTTGAGAAAGGGATATCACTCTAATGTAATGCCGAAAATACATCGCTCATACTCCCCCTGTGACCACCGTTCCTCCTAGAATTATGCCTCAGTGCTCTTTCTTCAAATATATGGCTCTTTTCTAGGTATGCATATGATAAATATCTCCTCGTAGAATCATGGGAAGAATAATGATTCCCCCTTATGGGTATGTCTCCCCATATCTTCTCTGCAAGATCAACAATATGCTACCATATACCGAACCTTGGACCTGTTCATGCATCAAACTCATTCCATACCAACCATCATGAAACAACAGATATGTCAACAATAAAATAGAGAATCATGAGTAAAATATCAACCAGGTACATCTTGTAACAAAATGTGTGCTCATCATGCACAACACCTATGTACATCAACCATGTACATCAACATCCTACAATAGGCCAAAAGATATCATCCATGGAATGTATCAATCATATGCCTCTATCAACATGCCAACATTTGCATCTACCAATATGCCAACCATGTGTCATATCACTCATGATATGTCTCCATCATGAACCAAGTTCCATAACCATGTATCAAACAAATACCAATTGTTGTGTTAATCAAGTAATACCAACAACATAGTATCATCAAGCATATGCCATATATGATTGTACCAAAACATGTACACCACCATGCACCAATACCACAAAATGATGAATCCCATACATGTATGTGAAATCCTCCATAAAACATGTGCCAATCAACCTCCTAGTAGGTGCCTCTACCAATGTACTAGAAATGTACCAATCATGCATCAACTATAGATCATCAATGATGTACAACATGATCATCTCATCAACTCACCAACCACATGTCCCAATGTGTAGCCCATTCATATTCCAAATGCGTGCATCAAGATTTTCAACAAGTAAGCTTCCAATACATCATCAAGATATATCACATAACTAAGGTGTCATAACTTCATTGTCATAACCAACATTGTTCTTCAACAGAAAATGCATCAATCCATACTCATGGGTTAGTTCCATGCATCCAAGATTTATTTTACATCATCACCTTACATAATCCAATATAGAATCATGAAAACCTACAGCAAATAGTGTCATATCCTGTAATAAACCATGTCAGACACTTCATCACAGAGTTATACCATCACATCAAATTCCAATCCTTGTGCATAGCCCTTTTCCTTAAGCTTCACCACATATACATGGCATGTTTCACAGACATATCGCATATGTACATGGCCTATACAAGGTCAGCCTACGTATGTATGTGACTGATACCACTGTCACCCATGTATGCATTAGTAGATGACACTTTTGAACTTCCCTTCAGTCTTTCATTTCATTCTGGTTGCTCTGTCTTCTTCACCCACTTTTGTAGATGTCCCTTCTCCTCAGAACTTGGGCTCTGAGCATCCATATTTTCAAAGATGTCTCCCTTCCTTACTTCATTCCTTCTTCTAGCCATGTTATTTGAATTCCTCATCATAGACTTTCTTTTTGTGTTCCAGCACTCCTGGGATTTGTGGCCAAATCCACTATAGTTGTAGCATCTCATGGTGTTACAGTGAACAGAAATGTGTCATACTTGATCACATCTCCAACTCCTTATGGTGTTATGAAATCTTCCATTATATCTTCTTTCATAATATCTACATTCAAAATATTTGTGACCATATTCACTACATGAATAACAATGACCATGAAAAATACTTTCATACCTTTTCTTTGGTGTCCCAAATATAGCTTCTTGATGTCTTCCTTGCTTTGTTCTTTTGAAATTTTCCTTGCCTTGTGTATATGGTTGCTTTTCAACATTGTCTTCCTTCTTTGATGGACTTACCTCATGCTTCTTTGAGGTGTTTGCTTCAGCATGTCTAGCTTCTTCTTTGTATCCAAGTCCTGATTTATCACATGGTGATCTTTGACTTTCCAAGATCTCATCCAAGATTTGTGAGCTATTCAAGAATTTGTTTGACTTCTCTACCTTCTTTCTAAGTTCAAAAACTTCAGCTTCTAACTTATCACATGACTCTTCCTTTTCATTAATTTGATTCTTCAAAAGTTCTTCTACCCTTTTGGCTTCTTCAATTTGGGTCTTGAGATGAATAATAGTTTCAAAAGTTTTGTTAATCTCATCATCTACCTTCATATCTTATTTTTCATTCTTTAGTCTTGTGATCTCTTCTTCATTTTCTTCTAATTGAGTCTTATATTTTTCTTCTTGTTCCTTGAGAATTCCCTTTAACTTCAAGATGTGCCTTTGACTTCTCCTAAGAAACTTCTTAGTGTTATCTGAAAGATAGTTATAGTGTGTATAAAAATTATCACTTCTATATCTATATAAACCCTCTTCAACTTCTTTTTGAAGTTCTAATAGATCTTCTTCTATTCTTTCCATGGGATAATTTCCAATAAAACTTTACACAAATTGTTTCTAGATCATCTTCTTCATTTGAGAAAAATTTAACATCATCACATTTTGAATCATTGCAATCAAGAGTCTTTGGATATTTTTTACCTTTATTTGAAGTATCTTCAGGATCTTCCTTTTTGCCAACATTATCACTTGATTCTTTGTCTTCATTTTAAATGTTTTCAAGATCACATTTAGAAATAATACAATCAAGGGTTTTTGGAGATTCTTTACCTTTGATAATATTGATGGAGTGGTCTTCAATATCTTCCTTCTCCTTGTTGCTTTGATATGTCTCTTCTAGCTTTAGCCATAGATCCTTGGCGGAAGTGAATTGTTCCATGATTTCTTTGATAGGGCTTAAGAGTCCACTAAGAGTGGTCTAAAGATCCAATGCATCATTCTTCTTTCCTTCCCTTTGAGCTACAAACTTTGACTTGTTCTTCAATGGAATTGATCCACCAATGGCTACCTTCCAAATAGTTGCTCCCATTGTCATCAAATACACTCTCATCTCTATTCTCCAAGTAGAATAGTTTTCCTCATCAAGGATTGGTATTTCATCATCCATTTGTGTGTCTATGGTGTTACACATAAAAAATACTCACTTTGATAGTGTCGCAAGTGTCGTCATTACAAAGGTCACAAGTGTCACATTTTGCTCACAAGGTCGCAAGTGTCGCATGTTGCTCACCAGTGTCGCAAGTGTCAAGAAAGCATGCTTTCATGATGCCTATGTTGCACCTATAATGACATGAGAAGGACACTTGAAACACCTCAAACATTTTATTTGGAAGAGGAGAAATGAGTCAACATGCTTACAAACCTTTTGCCATCTGAAAGCACCTCAAAAACTGAGTTTTTGGAGGGGAGCACTCCCCTATACCTCTTCTAGGAGTGATGGCGCTCCCCCTTACACTGTCTGGGAGAATTATAAAGCTCTTTGTCCCTTCTGCAGGAGCGCTCCTACCCTCAGGAGCATTGGCGCTCCCCTAAAGTCTACTAGGGAGCGCTATAGCACTCTGAGTGCCCTTTTGAGGGAGCGCTACCTATTTTAGGCAACAGTTGAGTTATTGAGATGAATGGGGGAAGGATCTTTTCATTCTTAGAAGGAAGTTGAGCTCGAATCCCTAGTCCAACCATGATCTTAGGGAAAATCCTCAACTGAAGGAAGAAAATCTTCACCTTCCCCAAGGATATCTCAAGTTGCTGAGCCTCTCCAAGGCTATATAAGCAAGCTTTCTAATGGTGAAAGAGAGCTGAAAAAGAGAGAATCACACCAAACTTATGACCTTATAAGTGGTACTGGAACAGAGATAATTTGGAAGAAAGAGACCTATGATCTCATAGGGAGAAATTGGTGAAGCTATCGTCATTCATATCGTGGATCTTTTGAGCAAGGGGTAGACAAGGAAGACTTGACGAAACTGATGCAATCCATCTACGACTGTAAGCAATGTTTTGTCTTCATTAATATAATTTGCTTGGCCTGTTTCTTTCTAATTCATGTTCAATATCACATGAATTTGTCTCTTTAGTAGATAGAACTATTTTGGACTAATCTTGATAGAGTAGGAAGTGGTTGTACTATTGTTTGTCTACAGGGTTCATCGAGGAGCGAAAGATTGGAGCTCAACTCGGAGCGTGCAGGGAAAAACACCGGTAAAAGGTACTTATTTTCTCCTTCCTTATCACACACTAGTCCACCTAGATCTAAAAGGAATTCATTGACCATGATAAACACTTTCTATCTTAGAGTTAAGAGTCTAGCTCTTTGAGGAGGTCTACATGTCCACAGGGAGATTTTCCTTCAATAGAAACTGGCGACTCCACTGGGGAGTGAATCAGAACTTTCTTAGTTTTATATTTCCTCATATACCTTGTCTTAACTTTTGTTTTCTTAGGCCTTGTTCACCCCTTTATATCTGATTGCATTTTTTGATTAACTCTTCACTCCATCACACTGAGCTTGATTACAAAAATTCCATTGAAATTTTGGGTTTTTTGGACTTTTTGTGAGTTTTCTGAGCCTAGTGCCCCCCTGCCCATGTTAGAAGAGTGCCATCACTCCCTGGCAGTGTTAGAAAGAGCTTTATAACGCTCTGGTGGCCTTTATACCAAAGCGCCAGCCCTTTTTTCCCAAAATCTCTTCAAAAATTGCATTTTTTGGAGGTCCAGACCCTGTTTTTTCACTTGTTGAGCTGCTTCATGATTCAATGATTCTTCCTTTGACCTTTGACATGCTTCATATTGAGAATTAAACATATTTTTTCTCATATTTTATGCCCTTCTTCATTCTTTTTGAGTTTTTGTTGTTGAGAGCTTGAAATCGATCCGCTGCCTTTTTCCTCTCCTATCCAACTGAGCAGGAACTCCAGTGAAGGACATCTGAAGTATGTGACTCTTCTCACTTGGTTTTTTGAAGGTCATTGTTCTTCGAACACCTCTCTTTGGTGTGAATTGTTTGAGTTTTCTTTGTCATCTTTTGTCTTTTGTTTGCTTCTTGCTTCAATCACAGCAAGAGGGTTTGTGTTGTGTGTGCGAAATCTGATCATACTTGTCTGAATCTCCTTAATATGAAAAGGTAGTTAATAGGAGAAGTTGTTTGCATTGGATGAGTCATCATTCACATACAAACGATAAAGACACATATTAGTGCTTGATTTGCATATTAGAAGGCATTTTTTGAAAATGTTTTAGCATTGCATTGGATTCGATTGAGAACCAATTGCTAGAGGACTTTTCATATTAGTGTTTGAAAGTGAAAACGACTCCTTCTCTTTCCCTTAAATAGGCGTTCATCGAAAAGAAATGATTGCTTATCATATTCTATGCATATTTTTGGGCATTGAGTCATCATTCCATCAGTTTCACTTTCGTGCACCCTTTGAGTAAAGAACAGCTCTAAAATGAATGCTAATTAAAAATTATCTAGAACATTTTTGTTTTTAGGATCTTTCACCAACAGTAGACTAGGGTTAGCACTTTGGATTAGGCTATGAGTGCAACTCTCCAAAGTTTTTAAAACAAACATTAGCATCCTGAGTTAGGGAGAGTCAAATCCAATTGTCGTATTATTTTTCTGGGATCCCCCTCTCACACAGGGGTTACACACGAGGTCGCATTCAGGTGATTTACGGAGATTATCCCTCCGTGGTTCAACTGTTTGTAGTGGTCGGATCGTATATTGGGGGTCACTTGGAGGTATACCCACGATTATGTGTGGGAGCCTTTAGGTTTGATTTTGGACTTGTTATCCTTCCCATACGTTCTAGATCAAGCTGTCGATTGTACCTGCCCAGGGACTCACTGTGAATTGGTATCTTTAGTTGCCATAATCTTTAGGTACTTACAAAAGGTGACGGTGAAGGGAAGTCTCACTGTACCTAGAATAGACATTGGTCAAACTCACTTGGGCTCCTTGGAGGGTAAATCCACAATTATTGTGTGGAAGTTTGCACCAAGGCGTAAGTCCGTTAATTAGGTCGCCATTGTAACTATTCCACCATATCCCAGCCCCTTCTCGACTTGATCATGTGACATTGGATTTCATCACCAACTAGTACGGTCATCGAGAGAAGTTTTGTCTACTTGGTTGATTCCTAGATTTCTTAGCGCATGCTATTTCTTTTTGTTAGTTGGCCCTAGATTTTCAGTGTGATCCATTATTCTCCACAATTGAGCCCGTAGATGATAAAGGTCTTCGTCGATCACGTAGGATGAAAGGGCTACCTCTGGAAGGCTATCAACCCTTACCTTCTAACCCTCCAGAAGACAACTACAGTAGAGAGGTAGAAAATCCATCTAACGCCGGAAGTGTTATTGCTCCCCCTTTAGATAACCCAGAAGACGCTTTGGGCACGGTTGAAAATCCCACCACACCTGTGTCGCTAACTCCTCTCAAACCACTTTTGGTTCGTTTAGACTCCCTTGGGAACGTCATAAACGAAGAAGTCCCACGATTACCGGAGAGGATCTTTACCGAAACATATATGGGATCCATGGAACCACTCTTTGGTGACAAGTATAGGACTCCTATTCGTCCTCGCACCACAGTAGAAACCAATCCTACACCCGCTCCTTCTATATGTAGGACTTCATCGGGATGTGATCTCTATGAGAATTTCGAATCTATTCGACAACCCTTTCCTCCTCATGACCCTCCTAGTGAACCAGGACCATCTGTTCAAACCATAAATCACCCAGTCGATTAGGTTATTCACCCTACTGCTACACCAACACAAGTCCATCCTAATGTTGGAATCATCACCTCTACTCATCCCCAAAGCACTTCAATCTCTACCTCTATTTCTACGAGTTTTTACTCTACAGCGTCGCATGTTCCACACGATCCTGCTGGGAAATCTTCTCACCTGAGAATGCAGACCCCTGTAGGCCAAACGCAACCAGCTAGAGGGAAACCACCATCCAACATACCTTTCCCTCCTGGAGGACTACCTTTCCATGGCAGGTCTACCCCTCCCGAGGGACAACCCCTTGTTCATGCTCCTCCTGGAGGGAAACCTCAGTTTTCCAGTCAAACCCCAGTCATACATCCACCACTGGCAGGGGGGCAACCCTCATTTGTTGGAAACCCTTCACAATCCTAGGGAGTATCTTCAAGAGGCACTTTTACTCAACCCCACGTTGGGGGGAACTTGTATAATAACCCACTAGGAGGAGTATCCAATCCTATCCCTTCCAGAACATCTTACGGGCAATCTTATCCGGGCGGTATCCAAAACACCACCTGGAGTTCTCTGGGACCACAGTCTTATCCTCCTTATGGGCCTCATGTGTATCTCCCTCCGAGATATACTCCTTACCATTCTCAAGGCCAAAATGTTTATCCTCCTCACGGGAAAATAAATCACCTGGCCTATAATGTTCAAAACCCATCGGGTTATGCCCATGTTTCTCATGAACCATCGAATCCTACTTATCCTAGCCAGCAACAACCATATGTAGGAGGACCTCCTGGTTACAACTATCCATCTAACCCAGTCTATGGTCCTACTGGTGTTCCTATGCCACACTAGTATCATTCGCATATTAACCAACAGCTACCTTTCCTCGCGACTCTGGATCTCCCAGACTTGTCTCAGTTGACTAATGATCCTACTTCTCATTCACCGGTTTGGCCAGTCATTCCAGCTAAGATTCCTTATGATATTCCAAAATTTGACGAAAACCCAAGCAAAGATCCGAACAACCATGTGATGACTTTCCATTTGTGGTGTTCATCAAACTCCCTCATGGATGATTCTATACATTTGCGCCTTTTCCAGCGAACATTTACCGGTTCGGCAGCAAAGTGGTATATTGAACTACCACGTGCTTCTTTTCATGACTTCAATTCCCTTGCCATGTCTTTCCTCACGCACTTTCAACTGCCTATTCACTACGAGACGGGTACTGAACTCTTGACCTCCCTTCATCAAACCAACTCCATGTATATTTCTGACCATATTCATGAGTGGAGGCGACGACGAAGGATGATCAAGGCAATCATTCCTGACATGCTCTTGGCAGAATGGTTTACTAAAACACTGTTACCCCCAATCGCTCGCGATGTCACTATGGGTGGTCCGGTCACAGAGGAACAAGCCATTGCTCGGGCTCAGTACTTAGACTTGGTTTATTCCCAATATGGTACTTTGTATGATTTTCTTCCGAATGCTGCTCAAGCTAATACCGATCCTTCTAAGCCATCATCCTCATCTCATGTGGATGTTGTTATCGGTTCCGTCAAAAATCAATATTTTTCCAAATAAACTACACCCTCCTCTACCTCCCCCCAAACTCATATCTCTGAGGTGAATGCAATTCAAACTACCCCTTCACAACAATCCAGAGGTAAGAAGAAGACAAAGAATAAATCAAAAAATAATAATGAACAACCCAAGAATCAAACACCTGCTACCGAAAAGAAACCACAACGGAAATTGAAATTCCCATGTATCATTTGTGGTGACGATCACTACACTCGAGATTGTCCACTTCGCAATGAAGTGGACAAAATGTTCCAAGGGAAGTCACAACCCGTTGTGCTTACTCAACCTTTTCCGCAGCAGCAATCCATGGTTGCTCAAACCCCCTCTCCTAGGTGCAGTTCTAGCGAACCTAATGATGAGGCCTCGTCGAGTGCACATATTTATATGTTTAATGGGATCAATTTGACCACTCACTCTAAGACCTACGACATGCCAGGTAACCCTGACAAAGGAAAAGACACTAATGGTGCCAGCACTTTACTGGATCCATCATCATCCTCTGTTAGTCTTCCATCGATCAATCCTCCATCTGGACCACTTCAGATTGAGAAACCCACGTTCAACTCTATCTTACGCCCTCCTAAGAGAACTATCCGTAAAGATACCTTCAATCCTAGTTCATGTGCTGCCCAAAACTACAACATTGTTGAAGATTTGGCTCAAGCACCGTGTGCTATGTCTGTGTTAGAAGTTCTACAGCACTACCCCAGTCAACGTAGAACGCTCTTGACCGCTCTTGGTGTTGTTGATCCTGAGTCATCCAATCAGATCATGTTTAACCTAGATAATTATGCATCTCGACTCTCCCACCAACTTTCTTTCCAAGTTGATGTTGTTGTTCACAATCAACAAATCCATCGAACTATTATGGATGAGGGAGACTCAACTTGTGTCATGTCTTTAGTGTGTTGGAAAGGTTTAAAATCACCAGCACTCAACAAATACCCAACGATGTTACGTGCCTTCGATGGGAGAGGCTTTCATCCCCATGGGCTTTTACAGTCCCTGCCCATCCAATTGGGTGGAAAAACTATTACTGTTGATTTCGAGGTGGTCGATGCTCCCCTTGATTACAACTTGTTACTTGGAAGAAGTTGGTTTTATGCTACGACTGTCGTTGCCTCATCAGTCTTTTGATGTGTACAATTTCCGCACCAGGGAAAAATTGTCACTGTTGATCAGTTGGATTTTTGCACAACCGATGCTCACACTCCTGCTACCAACAATATTCCTTTCTTGGGAGACCACAAGATCACGTATGAAAGCGTTGGTGTTGGCTTACTAAAATACTCTAGCCTCATGGGTACCTTCCCTACACCACTTCCACCGGCTACACATCATATTGCCACTGTTGATATGATTTCGACCGCAACTTATAAATCTTTGGAATCATCTGACCCTCGAATTGTACCTTGTCCATTGGAATTCGATTCACTAAGTGAAACCGTGCCACTTAGTCTAGCCGAAACGTCATACGTTTCTATCCCATCTGCTTCTCCCTCGTCGGGTGCCCAACATCTATTGGCACTTGACAGTTCCTCGATGCAATCATGATTTCATTCCTTGTCATCTGCAATCGACTACATTTTCCCACCTTTTCCTTCAGATGAATCTATTCCAGAGATGCTTTGCATTGACAAGTTACCTTTGGATAATAACCATCACCGATCCTCTTTTCTTCCCCCTCGTGAAGAAATATGGGAAGATATACACTCTATCTCCCCTCCTGGAGTTGATTTTGCATCATCTCCCATGCTTTCAACTTCCGATGATTTGGATCCGGTAGTGGACATGGTGATTTCTTCAATAGGCTTATTGGAGCCTGGTCTCCTTCCTCCTATCGTGGCCCTCGATATGTGTCCCTTCTCGAGTAATTATCTTCCATCCAGTGAAGATCTCCTGGAGGACATGGCCACGTTTTATCCATTGACATGGTACTCTTCCAAAGCATTATCCTCTTGGAAGCCATGATCCGGACGAAACCACGAGCATAGTTTCTCTTCTCTGTGGCAAGCTCGTTAAAAAATGAAGTAGAGGTCCTGAGCATAGTTCTTTTCCTGCATCAAGCTCGTTAAAAAATGAAACAGTCACCTCTCTTGAACCTTCTTTTCATCCACCCTTATCCTTCGGTGAATGAATCGAATCTTGGAGGGCATGTCTCCAGCCTTTGATGATCTTTCTGGAGTTAAGCCACTATCTTTCAAGCTGGGGGCATACCGAGCTTAGTCTTTGTTCTTTCTCGTGCTTGTAAATACATGAGAATGCATCCAGGTAGACTTTTATCTCTTTTTCGGACCTGTATGGATACATGAAAAAGGAACCCCCTAGAGTCTCCTTTAAGCTCTTTTTAGACTCTCTAAACATGAAAAGATTGCCAAGTGATCTTGCTTTCTTTCCCACTCGTTAAACGGTTTAAAAGGGTGTCTTTCGAGTGATAATTTATCTCTTTTTCGGCCTCGCGAGAGTAACATTACGAAAAAGGACAACATTGGAGTCATCTTTAAGTTCTTTTTAGACTCTCTAAAGATGAAAATATTACCGAGTGACCTAGTTCTCTTCACGCTCGTTAAAGTATTTGAAGAAAACATCTGTTGAGCGATAGTTTATCTCTTTTTCGGTCTCGTCAGACTACTTTACGAAAAAGGAACTGAGAGAGTTCTCTTTTAAGTGT